>CAUYTI010020977.1:0-22128 GCA_963575145.1 Galago senegalensis
TGCATTAAAATTATATATTGCAATGACATGAAGGCTGTGTTGACCAGTTTGATGGAAGTATTTCAGAATGCATGTGAAAACCCCACACTGTACCCCAGAAGTGCATTAATGTACATAGTTATCATTCAATAAAAAAAAATTATATATTGCTTTGGGTAGTATAGACATTTCAACAATATTGATTCTTCCCAGCCATGAGCATGGTATTTTGTTAACATTTTTAGTTATTTCTTAGAGTTTCATAGTTCTCTTTATAGAGATCTTTCACATCCTTTGTTAGGAAAACTCCTAAATATTTCATCTTCTTTGGCACTACTGTGAATGGAATAGAGTCCTTGACTGCTTTTTCAGCTTGGCTGCTGTTGGTATATATAAAGGCTACAGATTTATGAGTGTTGATTTTGTAACCTGAGACGCTGCTATATTTCTTGATCACTTCTAAGAGTTTAGTAGTAGAATCCCTCGTATTTTCCATGTATATACAATCATATCATCTGTGAAGAGTGAAGGTTTAATCTCTTCTGATCCTATATAGATACCCTTGATTGCCTTTTCTTCCCTAATTGCAATGTCTAGAACTTCCATTACAATGTTAAAGAGCATTGGAGACAATGGGCAACCCTGCCTGGTTCCTGATCTGAGTGGAAATGAATTCAATTTAACTCCATTCAGTATGATATTGGCTGTGGGTTTGCTGTAGATGGTCTCTAGCAATTTGAGAAATGTCCCTTCTATGCCAATTTTCTTAAGTGTTCTGATTATGAAAGGATGCTGGATATTATCAAAAGCTTTTTCTGCATCAATTGAGAGAATCATATGGTCTTTGGTTTTTAATTTGTTTATGTGATGAATTACATTTATAGATTTGCATATGCAGAACCAGCCTTGAGATCCTGGGATGAAACTCACTTGGTCATGGTGTATAATTTGTTTGTTGTATTGCTGGGTTTTGTTTGTTAGGAGCTCATTGAATATTTTCACATCAATAATTTTTAGTAATATTGGTTTGTAATTTTCTTTCTTTGTTAGGTTTTTTCCTGGTTTGGGAATCAAGGTGATGTTTGCTTCATAGAATGTGTTGGGTAGTATTCTGTCTTTTTCTATATTTTGGAAAAGGTTAGTTCCTCTTTAAAGGTTTGTAGAATTCTGACATGAAGCCATCTGATCCTGGCTTTCCTTTTTAGGGAGATTTTGTATAGTTGATGCTATTTCAGAACTTGATAGGCCTGTTCAACATTTCCACTTGATTCTGGCTAAGTCTTGGAAAATGGCGTGCTTCCAAGTTTTGATTGATTTCATTCAGATTTTCATATTTCTGAGAATAAAGTTTCTTGTAATATTCATTAAGGATTTTTTGAATTTCTGAGGGGTCTATTGTTATTTTGCCTTTACCATTTCTGACTGATGAAATTGGAGATTTTATTCTTTTTTTCTTGGTTAGGTTGGCGAAAGGTTTATCTATCTTATTGACCTTTTCAAAACACCAACTTTTTGATTTATTAATCTATTGTATAATCCTTTTGTTTTCAATTTCATTTAATTATGCTCTCATTTAGGTTCTTTTCTTCTGCTGGGTTTGGGATTGGAATGTTCTTCCTTTTCCAGTTGCTTGAGATGTCCCATTAAGTTGTTAACTCTTTGTCTTTCTGTTTTCTAGAGGAAGGCTTACAGTGCTATGAATTTCCCTCTTAGGACCACCTTTGCAGTATCCCAGAGGTTCTGGTAACTCGTATCTTCATTATTGTTTGGTTTCAAAAATTTGGTAATTTCCTTCCTGATCTCATCTCTGACCCACCTATCATTCAACATAAGGTTATTTAGCTTCCATGTTTGTATGAGTATGCAGATTCCTATTGTTACTGAGTTCAACTTTTATTGCATGATGGTCTGAGAAGATGTAAGGAATAATTTCTATTCTTTTAAATTTGCTGAGGTTGGACTTGTGACCTAAGATGTGGTCAATTTTGGAGTATGTTCTGTGGGCTGATGAGAAAAATGTGTATTCAGTTTTGTCAGGATGAAATGTTCTGTAGATGTCTGTTAAATCCAAATGGTGAATGGTTAAGTTTAAATCTAAAATGTCTTTGCTAAGCTTCTTCTTGGAGGATCTATCCAACACTGCCAAAGGAGTATTAAAATCTCCAAGTATGATGGAGCTCGGAGAAATAAAATGCTCACGTCTATTAGAATATCTCTTATAAATTGAGGTGCATTCTGGTTGGGTGCATAAATATTGATGATTGAAATCTCATTATATTGACTATTACCCTTAACAAATATAAAGTGTCCATCTTTATCCTTGCCTACTTTTGTTGGTTTAAAGCCTATTGTATCTGTGAATAAAATTGCAACACCTGCTTCTTTTCTGCTTTCCATTTGCCTAGAATATAGATGACCATCCCTTTACCCTGAGTCTATATTTGTCTTTTAAAGTAAGATGAGATTCTTGTATGCAGCAGATATCTGGCCAGAGATTTGAATCCAGTCAATCAGCCTGTGCCTCTTTAGGGGGAAATTTAAGCCATTCACAGTGATTGAGAATATTGATAAGCTGGTATAATTTTGGGAATTGAGTTTTTCGAAACTCCAGTGGACATTTTTAATCCTTTCACCACTGTGGAAGTTGGAATTTGATCAAAATCTTCTGAGTGAGTTTATTTATGTGGTGGCAGATCACACTGATCATTATGTAGGATAGGTCTGAGAATATCTTGGAGGGGTGGTTTAGTTATGGCAAATTTCTTCAACATGTGAATGTCATTAAAGTATTTAATTTCTCCATTATAAATGAAACTCAGTTTAGTTGGATACAGGATTCTGGGTTGAAAGTTATTTTGTTTTAGGAGATTAAAAGTCAATGACCATCCTCTTCTAGCCTGAAAAGGTTCAGCAGAGAGATCTGCAGTCATTCTAATATTCTTCCCCTTGTAGGTTATGGTTTTCTTACATCTAACTGCTTTTAGAATTTTCTCTTTCATATTAACTTTAGTGAAGTTAATTATGATGTGCCTGAGGGATGTCCTATTCATGTTAAGTCATGCTGTGATTCTGAAACTATCTGCTATCTGAATTTCAGAATCTCTTGGCATGTCTGGAAAGTTCTCTTTCATAGTTTCATGGGGAAGAGCCTTTATGTTTTGTGAAACAACTTATCACCTTCAAGGATTCCTATAAGGTGAATATTAGTTTTCTTCAAATTATCCCAGAGCTCTTTGAGTGAGTGATCCATTTTTGCTCTGCATTTCTCTTCATCTTTGTGTGCTTGGGCATGTTTAGAAGCTTTGTCTGCAATGTCAGAGATCCTTTCTTCTGCCTTTGACATTCTGTTACCAAGGGATTCTACCGTATTTTTCAGATCTTTGAGGGCTGCAAACTCTTGCCTCAATGCTTCAAAGTCTTTGGTCATTTTATCTTTGAAATCATTGAATTCTTGAGACAGCTTTTGAATAATTTGAAATATTGATTCCTTCCTTTCCTCCATTCTGTTAATCTTATTTGCTATCCAGACTCTGAACTCGATTTCTGACATCTCAACCATTTGTTATGGATGGGATCTTCAATTGCATCTGCCCCATCCTTCCTTGGGGGAGTTGATCTACTCTGGTTATTCAGGTTACCACAGTTTTTTGGCTGATTCTGCCCCATGCTGAGTTTGCACCATTTGGAGACCATCCCCAAACCATTCTGCCAGGAGCTGCCACTGGCTGCCTCTGGTTGCCTGGAGATACAGGGCATATTTGCTCTGAAAAGCCTCAGGGTTGTGGGCCTATTGTTTCCCTTGTTGGAGCTGCTGCTCTTCCTCTCAAGGTACCGTCACCAACTGACCATCCTGTCACAGTTTTTGGGCACTGGTCTTGGAGTCCCAGGAATGCACAGATGGATCAGTCCTCAGTCTACCCCACTGGGGTGCCGTGGGCATTGGGAGCAACCAGCAGCTGTGAGGGGAATGTGGGGCTGGATCAGTCCTCCCTGGGTGCCACAGCAGTGGCCAGGCCTAGGAAACAAACAGCAGTCATGCATGTAACACAGGGTGGGATCAGTCCTCTCTGTATGCAGCCAGGGTGGCCAGAGCTTGTTGAGCAAACCAGCAGCTGGGCGGTGGAGGCGGGGCTGGATTAGTCCTTGGTGCATGGCCCAGGTGGCCGGGGTGTGGGGAGCAAACCAACCACGAGGGGAAGGCAGGGCTGGATCAGTGCTCAGTGGGCACCGCCCGGGTGGCTGGGACACAGGGAACAAACCAGCAGCCATAAGGGGAACCTAGGGCTGGATCAGTGCTCGGTGCTTGCTGCCTGGGTGGCCAGAGCACAGAGAGGAAATCGGCAGCACCGCAGGCATGGAGAGCTGGATCAGTCTGGAGAGCAGGGAATGCCAGCAGAGCAGGGTGGGAAATGCAGGGCTCAAGCATTTCTCTGGCTGCAGAGCCTGGACAGGGCAGTTGGTCTCGCTGGGGTGGGGAGACGCTGCTCTTGGGTCTCCTCTCACTGTTTCTGCAGGCAAGGGGGAAGGGTAGACTGGAAATTCAAAATGGCAGTGAAAACATTAGCTCTATTTTTCTGCCTGGAGAGAGTGTGTTTGTAGTCTCAGCAGTGTCCCTCTAGGGGAGTAGACCCTACTGTCTGTAGCTCTCACAGGTGGGGTGGGATTATAGGTCCTCAGTTTATTGCTTGCCTGTAGAAAACTTAGAGGAGCAGATGAAGAGAAAACAAAGAGAAAAGAACACCTTTCTTGGGGGAGGGGACAGACACCCTTCCTTTGGAATGTACCTGTAGATTGCTTTCTAGGAGTCGCAGCTTGCCTCAACAGAGGTATCTGCAGATATCACTCTTCTCTGTCAACTGGGCTTCTAGTCTTCAAATTTGTTGGGTGTTTTCTGGACTTTATCCTTCCCTTTGGATGGGAGCTTCTGTCGGAGGCTGGTATCTGTCAGCCATCTTGCCCCTCTATCTTCTATTTTTTCCTAACTTATTTTTGTTTGTAAACTATTAATTTTAGTGGAATTTAACTTTTCATTGCCTATCAGAAAGACAGCTGTAATGAATGGCAGACTGAGAGTCACCAGCTGAAATACCAGCCTGACTAATGGCAATGCATTGGCTCAGCACCACTAACATAAACAAAGACTAAGCACCCAGCTCAGATATAAATAAAGGAGATTTAGTACAATGGTAACAAGTAAGATCACTGGCAGTCAGCAAGTGACTAGAGATAGTGGTCACATATCACAAATCAAGATGCAAGAAAGAAAATGGATGTTAAATGGTTGACTCAGGGATTTTCAGCCCTTTGAATAATTTTTGGAGCACACAAGGGAGGTGGCTGATAAAAAAATCATCACCTCTCTCAGTGGCACAATATGGTAAGGTTTTTTTTTTGGATTACCTCCTTTATTTCTTTATTTTTCTGTGATCATAATGTATTTAAGTGAGTTCCCACTTCTTCTGCTGATAAATGGCTGCTCATGTACCAGCAAAGAGCTTTAAAAAAATCTAGATATGCATTCAGTTAAGATAAACTTTATGTGACTATGTAGATAAAATGTTTTATATTTTATCTAGACATATGGGGTTGGATAATTAAGTCCACGAACTCATCCCAGAAAAAGTGCTGCTGACTTCACTGCTGAATATTCCTATGGTCACCTTCAAAGGACTCACCCCTCCCCCATAGGAAGCTATGCACTGATGCCAGTGCCTACTACACCCTTCAAAGGAATTCTGGAACTCCTTTTCTGGAATGGCCATTATAGCCATCATTGTAAAGTGTTTGGCAATTAAGTTCATGAACTCATCTTACAACAAGAACTTTGAAGGGTGGACTAGGTCCTGGTGTGGGTGCACAGCTTCTCAGGGGTGGGGACTTTGAAGGTGCCTAGAGTGATTTCAGCAATGAAGTATGTAGCACTTCTTCTGGGATAAGAGTGCAAACATAATTGTCTGACTTCATGTAACTGTGTAGATATATAACCTATTTTGCACATATAGAATAGAATATTAGAGTTTATGATAAAGATACAGATGGAAAGAGAGAGGGCCTTGCTTCTGAAGTAAACACTATTTTCAACTGTATAATGATAGTATATTAGAAGACAATTACAGTTTCAGTTAAGATAATAAACAGGTATCTGTGAGTAGAGGCTGTAGAATTAGTGTTGGAATTTGAGAGTGATGTTTTTTATAGGCTATTATAGAAATGAAGACATTTAAATCCAAGGTATTACATGAGAACATGTACAGAGGCAGGAAACTTTAGGATGTGTTAAGGACCAAAGTGAAATCTAGTCCGACTATATCATAGGGCAGCTGAAGACTGGAGCGTTAACTATCTGCCTAGCACATGTAGAGACCCACAGGAGACTCAGACTTCCTGAAGGAGATGGAGAAGTATCCACGGTCGTCCACAAATTGAACGGATTAAAAAAAAAAGATCTAAGTTGGTTGCATTGTGTTAATGTTTAAATAAGAAGTTTTAGGGTGGCGATGATTGCCAGTGACCTAGATCAGAGAATAAGAAGTAAGAATTATACCAACATGTTCTTGCTGACTGAGTGAGGAGAAAGTGACTAGCAGAGTGGGGCTGTCAGATTTCCTCCAGTTGAGGACACTAAATGAGCACCTCAAGGAGCAGTTTGAGGATGTAGGGTTGTTTTCACATGAATTATATGGGAACCAAAAAAAAAAAAAACCAAAGTAGAAGAGCTGGTGTGGGTGCTCATGAAACAGGGCAGAGAAGCTGGAATGTATTTTTCACAGATGATGGGTGCACGGCAGGGATAAAGAGAACTGGTAAACTGAAAATGCAAGGCAGTGGTAGTGCCACCTCTGGTCTATTCTGTGGCTGAGTGCTGTGCTTTCTTTGTCAAGAGCACGCACACCTGCTCTTGGTTTTGTCAACTCAATTTCTGCCAAAAGCAAAAAAAGAAAAGGGAAGGAGGGAGCGAGGGAGGGAGGGAGGAAGGAAGGAAGTACAGGAACTGGACTACCACCACCAACAACAAAAACACATCTGAAACTCAGGAGCTCAGAAAGCTTAAGTTATTTTCCCAAAGTCACACCCCCAGTAAGTGGAGGCCAGAGGTCTCACCCCAGACCTCTCTAGCTCCAGCAGAGAGGTCCAGTCCATAGTGAGAGTGAAAGGGAACTGATTTATTCACAGTGGACTCTGAATATAGAAGTGGTTATTTTCTAGGTTGAACAAATAACACAAATTTTATGATACATGTTTTAGGTTTTATCCAACTATTTGAAGCAAATTGACCTACTGTAAGACTGCATTGTGAGGCATGGTGGCTCAGGCCAGTAATGCCAACACTTTGGAGCCAAGGCATTAGGATTGCTTGAGTGGGGGAGTTTGAGAACTGCCTGGGTAACATAGTGAGACCCTGTATCCCTGTATCTATCAAAAAAAAAGAAAGAAAAGAAAAGAAGAGGAAGGAAGGAAGGAAGGAAGGATCAGCCAGTTGTAGTGGCAGAGGCCTGGAGTCCTGACTAGGAGGCTGAAGCGAGAGGACTGCTTGAGCTCAGAAACTGGAGCAGGTGACAGCGAGCTATGATGGAGCCACTTCACTCCAGACTGTCTCAAAAAATAAAAACAAAAACAAGAACCAGACTGCATAATTTCTGGATAAATAGGTTTGTCATATATTTCACTTGACTCTTGGAAAGAAAAACCACCCAGATTTCTGAAGGGATATTCGTCTCCCCTTTCCCTTTCCCCATTGTTACTAGTAACAATATTACAATGATCACTTTTTATTTCACCTAGTCTTCCTTGCCATGATGGTATGAGTGGCCCCCAGAATCAATATTAATATTACGTTAGGTTCACTAGTATTCAGCTTTGTATTTCAGTAATTATACACAAAGGTCTATCTAGAAAATTGGCAACTGTTCAATGATCGTGATTAATCCAATTTGTAATTTTTTTCATTGTGAAAATGGACATGACATTCATAATGCTTTATCAAAAACATAAGCTCCTGGATAAGTATTTCTTATCTAGAAAGAATTAGAATCACCCAAAGGATGTGTTGAAAATCAAATTCTGGGTGTGTCCCCTGGAGTTTATGATTCAGTTGGGATTGAGTAGGGCACCAAATTTATGGTTCTAACAAGTTTTCATGACCCCACTTTGAAGACTATCATCTTAGACAATTGCTGTTTATATATTTGGTGTCGTTACAAGCAAAAAGCAATCTACAACTTATCATTTTTAACCTTAGGTTTATTTTCAGCTTTTCGGCTGGGACTCAAGCTTTATTGTTAATAAACATACTTGGTGCTTACACAAGGTCTTTCAGCTGTTAACAGGACTGCTCTGATGTATTTGGATGGTGCTGTGACAGCTTACAATTTGACTGAACTGTTCGAACAGATCTTTGGGTTAAGTGGACAGCCTGCTTAACACATCAGGGACACAACCTTTTCTGGTAAGAGTCTCCTTTCCATCAAGATTCAAATGCAACCAGCAGCCAAATTTCTCATTTCTTTGTGAAAAACTTTACTAGCCAATCTTGATTGCAGAGATCAGTTTTTAGTTCCAAATTGCAATTTTCCAGCTGTCAAAGGAGAAGTCAAGTTTACTGGCATTCAGGGACTGTAGTAAAACAGATTGTGCTGCCTGGTTGCTGTATTAGCACCAGCCTGGTTTTGTGTGTTTGTAAAATCATGATATAAATAACTTGCTCAAGAGAAACATGAAAAAAAATTAACATCTACTAAGGGCCAGATACTGGAGGGCCACTGGGGATTCCGGATATGATCAGGATCTTCTTACAGCTTGTCACCCAGGCCAACAGCATTGTCTCCTTAATCTATACTCAAGATTAGCATCTGTGGTGATAGCATCGCTTGGATGATTGTTTTAACTCTCTTTTGTAAGTACACGTAAAAATGTTAGAAATCTTAAAATCTGTTGGGCTTGGACCCTTAAAAACCTCAAATGCTTTAATCCTGTAAGGCTCCACCCTGCCTCCCTTTCATTGATAAGCTATTACAGGCAAACAGAAAGCAAAATGAAGACTTTGTTATTCTTAAATGCTACAAAAACTCAATCTTGGAACAGTTTCTTGTAAGGGTTACCTCTGGCTTGAAGAATGAAATGAGTGAATAGCATCTCTTAAAGTGAGTTTAAAGAAGGCATTTAACTCAGCTCTGTCAATTTGGGCTTCACAGCAAAGGGATCAGTTAAGGCTGTAAGTCTTCTGTGAGAAGTGACTGGTGCATGTGAATGTGTCAGTCACAACACCACATGCTGCTCTGGGGTGTCACACGGCAGCACCCTTCCCCCCAGGCTGTGGGTCAGGACAGGGCACCAGGTGAATGGTAAAGCTGTCTCAATCGGAGCTGTCTCAGGATTTGGTTTCCTTTTGCTCAGCGTCTCCATTCATTCTTTTTTTTAATTTACTTTTTTTTAGAAACAGAGTCTTACTCTGTCACCCTGAGCAGACTGCCCACCTGCTCACCATGATGTCTGGCCAGTTTTTCTATTTTTAGTAGACAGGGTCTTGCTCTTGTTCAGGTTGGTCTCCAACTTCTGAGCTCCAGGGATCCTCCTGCCTTAGCCTTCTAGAGCACTAGGATTACAGCCTGAGCGGTAGGTGTAATGTCGTGTATAATAGCAGAGCGTAATATTTTACTGCAGGTAAATTTCACATCACTTTTATTGTTTTAGGTGGCTTTGTTATATAATTCAGTGTCATCTTTTCTGGGAAGCATTCTGTATCCCAACTAGAGGAATGTTCTCACACACAAACACATACCCCCTGAACTTGATATTACATTATCCTCTACATAGGATGGTAGCAAATACATTTTAATCATCATTCCACCCAGAACAATACCTTGTAAAAGATATATGCTGTATAAATTAGCGTTGACATTTATTCATGCCTTATGTGACCGTAAAGAAATCAAAACGTTTAATGGTTTTTGCTGATAATTCAATAAATTCAGATTATCTCACCATTTACCTCTTTAGAGCAGAGGGGCAGAGCATCAGCTAAATTAAAAATCAGTTACAGAACGGTATGATGTGTTGTGAGAATTAATGCAATTTCAAACAATGGGTACAATCAAAACTTGTGGCTAAATCACAAGTGGGATGAATACATGCCATTCAGAGAAGTGCTTGCATTCCTGAGTCTTTGCTGCTAGTCACCACTACAGGAATTACCTTCAACAGACTCACCTGGGAAGTTGTGTTACAAATTCAGATTGCCAGATTCCTTCCCAGATTTATCAAGTCAGAGTCTCTGAACGTAGGACGGGAGGACAGCATGAGAAATGGCATCCCGTGGCCACTCAGTAGCTACTCTACCCTCAGAGAATCCATCTTTTTTGAGAAAAAAATAAAAACATTTCAAAATTCTTGGCTTGAATTTGTTACTGTTTGAGGGGTCAGGATTCAGAGTTAAATGCTGAAAATCTTGGGATTCATGCTTGCATCCAATAATCTCTTTTCATAGATAAAAAGCAACAAAAATACAAAATAAATTTTATGGGATTTTTTGTTTTGTTTTGTTTTTTGGCTGCTTTTCAAATTCACTTGATGTTAATTAATGTGAAGCTTTTTTTTAAATTAAACAGTATTAAAGTGATTCACAGATTTTCTTCCAGTTTCTGAATGTAAACTGTTTTTCGTTGATGTTTAATTTTCAGGTACTCTACAAAGAACAAAAATAATTCAAGAAATATTAGAATTCTGCTTTCTGAACATCATCAGACATGAAAGAACAAGTCAACTGTAAACATTTGATCTCTAGCACAAATAAATCCATCTGTGTGACGCCTTTCCTGGGTCTTCTTTCTGGAATAATTTTGTACAAATACCACATTTTGTAAAAACACGTTGACTCTTTCAAATTCAATATGGTAGATCCACTACGTTGCCCATCAACAATTCTCTGATGTCTAGTCTAACAACTGTCAACAAAATAAATAAGATTTGTGGGTCACACCTTGCCTGGAGCATACCTATGCTGCTTTCTCTGGCTGGCTCTCTGCTTTATTTCCAGAGAACAATTCAAACAAAAAAATTCCTTCTTTTTCTAACTGATGTCATGTCCCCGTAATATTTTATTCAACATATTATAGATATGTTGAATATCTTCTTCTCTTTTTGGAAAACCAAAATTACATCGATGCATTCAAAACATGATATAAAACATTGCATAGTCCGTCCCACCCATGTAATATGACATAGGCGTGTGCACTGAGACACTCATTAAGCTGTGTGCTTACAATCAGGACTCTGTTACAGATCTAAAGTGCACCTCACTAATCAAGGGCCTATTGTTAATGGTCATCGAGGTGTCTCATTAGTAATGAATGTTTCAGATGAAGAATTCCTTCTTATTTACTTAAAAGGTGCTCGTTTGCTGATAACAGTGTTGCAAATCTAAAATAGTTTTTTCATGCTTAAGACATACAAAGGCTTCTGGTTTGTTATTTTTAAAATGGGATTGGTTATTAATGTAGTTTTTTGAGATAGTTTAGTCTTCATTTATGGCATGTATTAGTACTATTCCCTCTTTATAATTTAACTTCAACTTAAAAATACATAAATAAAAATTCTGACACAACATTAAAGATAATAGTGGTTGTACATGTACCTCTGTGTGCAGGTGTGTGTGTGTGTTGATGTAAAAATAGCAAGTTCTCTTTACTTTCACATTGAATATTATCAGGCTGACATCAGTTAAAAGCGAAACAAAATAAACCATTTGACAGTTGTCTTCAAATGGGGCCCAACATGCAGAAATCTTCAGCTTTATTCTGTGTACATTCTTTGTCTATGGTTTTTTTAATCTCTGATTTTCTTACTCCCCTTGACCTAGTTGACAAATGCTTTCTTTTCACTTCAGAATAAGCTATCAGATGATAGAAAAATAAAATTTCTGCATTACAGGATTAGGCAAAATTTTATGCAAGATTAATTGTAGTTATTGTAATCAAACATCACATCTGGCAAGTCCCAGGGCTGGCTCTCTGAATTTAATGAGAATGGTTCTGAGTCTTTTATTGTGATTCATCAAGTATTCTATTTTTTAAAAAATATTATGCCATATTCGCCATCTCACTATGACTGAGTACGGCAGGATGGATAATTTATTTTGGAGGTTAAACAAAAGTTGTAAGGGTGGAAATTGAGAATGTTTTCTGTATCAAAATGTGTCTGAAGGTAAATAAGACATAACCATGTATGTGTAATAGAACGTTCTGTCCAGGACCAGAGCAACCTGAGGGCGCGTCCCTCCAGGGGGTGTGTGCCTGGGAAGCAGACCTCATGTCAGTGCAAATCGGGGCAGTTCCCACCACAGCAGGAATTAACCTGCAGGAGCCTCGTGGGCAGCGAAGACTTCAGACCAGTTCAGTGTATGTGTGTGCATGCTGTATCTCTCTGTGTTATCCTGAGCGGAAAGAAAAATGTTTTCTTTCTATTTCCTTTCCCACACTTCTGTGATTTTTTGAACCAGGTGGGCTTCAGTGGCAGCAATGAAATAATTTTTTTTTTTTTTTTTTAGGGTGAATGTGTTTCTTTTCTTTAAAAAAAAAGAAGCAGCATTTTCTCATAGTAATTAGAAGTAATATTCTGGCCAACTCATTTTAGCAGTCTACTTTCTATACTTATTTGTCCTGATTCATTTTTTATTTAGGTTTTTTTTATAGCACTGTAAATATTCGAATCCCTTAAATGCATACAGCACTAGACAAAAGTTATAGTTACAGATTTCTTTTCAGTGCATGCGTGGGGACTTTTTAAAAAAGTGCATATATGGAAAAATGATTATTGAGGATAAGACATGGTAGCAATAAGGGTAAAACAATTTTAAAAATGTGGGAGACATAGGGAAGGGAGCAATTCCCCTGCAGAGTGTTTTCTGGGGGTCATTTATAGCCTTAGCTAATATGCTTTGTGGATCTGGGCAAGTCAAGCATATTTATTAGTTTTCTATTGCTGCTGTACCATGTTACCACAAACTTAATGGCTTAACACATCATATTAATATTTATTATATTCCATTGAGGGAGATCAGTATGAGTCTCACTGGGATGAAATCAAGGTGTCTGCTTCTTCTGGGATGAAATCAAGGTGTCTGCTTCTCCCTTAGAGTCTCACTGGGATGAAATCAAGGTGTCTGCTTCTCTCTGGAGGCTCTAAGGGAGAATCCATTTCCTTGTCTTTTCCTAATTCTAGACATTTCCATCATTCCTGGGCTAGTGACCGCCTTCTATTCATAAAGCCGGCACTGGCAGTCAGACCTTTCCCACCTCATACTGCTCTAGACCCCTCTTCTATCTTCCACATGAAAGAAATAATCTCATTTGGCCCATCCAGATAACCTGGAATTATTTCCCTTCAATAAGTCAAGGGATTAGCCAACTTCACTCTATCTGCACCTCTAATCTATCTTTGTCATGAAAATAACATATTCCATAGGTTGCTAGAATTTGCACATTAACCTCTTGGGAAGCCGGTATTTTACCTACCAGATTGTATCATATGATTCATTCCCTCTAAATGTAGTCATGTCTACACACTAGGTCATCAATTTTGAATCAAAAGTTTAGTTTATTGTATCTCAAACAGGAATCAGTAGTACAAAAAGCATGCACCGAAAGTGTGGGTACGGTTCTGCCTCTGAATGGGAGCTTGTTTACACCAGCAGCAAAGCAGCCTTGAGAAGTGAGTGGTGACAAAATAACCAGAGGGCTTTCCACAGGTTATTGAGAATTGAATATTTTTCCTTACAGGAAGGGGTTCAAAGCCTGGCAAAGGTGGTAGTTGGTGCAAGGTGTGCTGAATATGCCGGATGACGAGCACTTCCAAGCCCAGCTTCTGGAGCTGGAGCAGTGTTGTTTTGTGACAGGGTTGTCTTGCAAGAGGATTAGCCTGTCTCTACTGGCCAATCTCAGCTGCTCAATGGCAAGCATCCTTAGAACAGAGAAAATGGCCTGCAATGAAAAAAAAAAGGGTAAAAGTGTTTTCTGTCTCTTTAAAACTCTCATACCTTTTTGGAGAACTAGTGAAGTTGAAATGGTTGCTATGTGGGCTCCGGTAGACCAGTAGACCACGGCCACTAACAAGGATGTGGGAGGAACAGGTCTGCCTGGGCGAACCGTTCATACCTGTAGGACGCAGCCGGGAGAGAAATATATCTCTATATAGCTTTTTCCTTGTATTAAATGAAATAATTTATCGCTGTTAGTCAAGTTAACTCAATCATTTTTACCTACAAATAAAGCTTTCTCATCTTAGGATGTGTTATCTATTTCCTAGTCGATACTCAGAAACAGAAATGATTTGCAATTAGCTGACTTACTAGCGAAGAGCAACTTAACCCCTATCTCTGCAGCCATCAGTAATTTATGTAATTGTGATTTTCTTCAGTTTCTTTAATTAAGAAAATCAACAATTCCTTTTAGGAGTTGCACGCTCAGGTTGGAGGACTTGAAGCACTGAGTGTGAGGCTTTGATAGGACCCTCACCCTCGCTGCCTCCATCCGTACCTGTACCCAAATATTCAATAGCTGTCTGTGATCCATATTTTTAGATTTGATTGAAGACCTTGCTGGAAACTTATGGTCGCTATTTATGAGGGAAGTGGCATAAAATCAGAAGGAGAAAGAAAAACACAAAACTCGTGGAAGATGACTTGTCCTTCTCACATACTAAGGTCACCCTCCATGACACAGTCCACCTTCGTGCAGGGCAAAAACTTAAACACTGGGGCAATGACGTTTTAAGTTATGTAAAGTGTCTAGAGATAATTCTCAAAGTTTCAGTTCTGAAAATTTATTCAGGTATAGATCTTTTACTGAAACACTAAAGCTTTTGTCCAAGTTCATGACATTTTAAGGAAGAAAAAAATCCTGCTTAGAGCTCTTCTCTTTTGAGATTAGTTTTGAAATTCAGAACAAGTGAAGATTCATAGTTCAGTTTTGAAATAATATTTGATAGCTGTAAATGACAGAACTCTTTTCCCCTGATGACTTCAAAACCCTTCTAAGAGTAGCCATGAAATGTTAGAATAATTTTGATAAGAAGCAAATATTATTACCCTTATTTTCTCCCTGTATAGAAAAGGTGTTAAAAAGGCTTATGTGAGAACATTTCAGGTATGATGAAATGGGGAATAGAATTCAAAGTCTAGCACTTAGAATAGTGCATCTGAGGGTTAGAACAGAGACACTGTTTTAACTGGTAGATTGGGTTGCCTTTTCAAATTACCAGTCTAATATCACTAAAAATATTATTTCAATACTTTATGAAATTCTTGTAAAAATAATTCAGGATTTTATGAAATTCTAGATTTCCTTATTTATTATTCTTTACGTAAAATTTCTCTGTTGTTTATAAGACTTGTAGGTGTAATTTTTAAAGACAGTTCAGAAATAAAATAAATATAATATGATGTTTTAGAGTGTTCATGAATAAAATAATAAATTTGCACTGAGGACAAAAAGCTTAATTTCTTTACATTATCTGAATTATTTTCTCTATTGCAACTGTCAGTTCCCTTTCTTTTACACTCACTTGAAGTAGATGGAAAAGGTTAAGTATATTTTTAATTTCTTGGTAACGAAATGTAATCATGTTTACAATGTGCTAAATTAAAAAAAAATGTATATTGAGCCGTTTCATACCAATGAACAGAACACTAATTAGTGAGTAAAATTTATTATTTATTTCTGCTTTCCTTTCAACTAACCTTTAAACATAATTTTGTCTTATTCTTAATACTCTTAATGAAATGAATAATACCTATAGATAACATTGTTTTATATTAATTTATACCTATATATGCATAACATATTTGTGTTTAATTACCTATTATTATATAATTTGTCTCTTTCTAATAACTTATGTGACATTTGAATCTTGTTCTGTGAACAAATAACTTAGCTCAGGACAATGTAATTTTATAAGTAATATCATTGCTTCCTAGTCAGGTAGTCAGTAATACATTTGATCTCAGTAACCACTTAAATAAAATATTTCACTTAATGGTCATAAATGCTAATGGCATTAAACATGTGACCACTTTCATTTTTTAAGTGTATCATATTTCTACTAATCATTTCCATGTTACTTTTGTGTACTAATTAAGAGGATACCACGGATCTTCTGCCTTCTAAGTTCAAAGGGCATCAAAGTGCAGACAGTTGCATCCTTGAATTAATCATTGCTATTTTTTAATGCACAAAGAACCTGTGTCAAACTCCACAACCTTGATCTTCCCATCAGTGCCATAGCATCTTGCATTAAAGTACCAGATATTGTCAATTTGTAGTTTACAGATTTAAATAATATACTAATCTAAAATATGCCCTCATTAAAACTATAAAGACAATCTGATTCCTTATCTGATCACTACTGAATGATAAAAGGGAACTGATAACTTCTTATACAGAAGAACATGCCAGCATTTTAAATTAAAGCTGGTTATTAAAATATTCCTAGATTTCATAGCTAAAATATTGGAAGGGCAACATCCAAATTTTCACTAATTGCAGACATTTGAACGAAATTATTTTCCTATCAGTAGGAAAATAATTTCTGTATTCCCACAATACGGAAATGACAAAAAATATGAAGCCTGTAGTAAGAAAAATATGTCCCAAGTTGGCAAGCTGAGGGCAAAGTGCCAACACCCTTGCCTAGTTGGTAACCTGAGTTCAGCATTCTGATGTCTGTGCACGGGTTTTCCTTTCTCTTGTGGGTTTCTCTGCGTTCCTTAAAGCGCTAATGAAGGTCCAGCCAGTAAGGAAGCTGTATGTGCAAACAAGAGCTAGGAGAAAGGTATTTTTGAGAAAACATTGGCTATAAGGTCGTAGAAGACGCTATTTGGAGCCAGGATGCGTCACTTTCTACTTTTGCCATGGATTTTCCTCTTTAGTCTCAGAAACCTTTATCTAATGCTATCTTTAGACTGGGTCATCTTTGAAAAGGAAAAAACCAGGAAGTCTACCCCATAATGTTTCCATTCTGTTTTTTCCTGACCATTCAACATTCACATACCTCAGCACACACAGGTCACAAGATGCATCTCCAGCTCTCCCGCTACCTGAGTCTGGGTCTGTTTGTATATCCACATTTCCAGTCCAATACACTGACCATTACTGCACTGTTGAAACTTAAAAAGGAGTGTAGCTTATTTGATGCATTTTTTTTGCACTTTATTTTATTTTATTTTTTGTATCAGGGTACAAATGTTTAGGCTACCTTGTTTTCATTGCTAAGTTAAAGTTCAAGTTGTAGTTGAGCCCTTCACCCAGGGGCTGGGGGTGTGCTGAACGCCCTAACACTGCACAATGGGTAAGATGCCACCAGTCACCCTCCCGCCCCTCAATAGACTTGTGCTTTTCTCTCCTGTAGGTGTGTAGTTGTTTATATATTGGTTTTATATTAGTATTGAGTACACTGGATACTTTCCCTCCCTTTTCTTGAGATACTTTACTAAGAAAATATGTGTTTCAGCTACATCCAGGTAAACACAAAAGATTGATGCGTTTTCTTAACCTGTTTTCTCTTGTATGTCAAAGCAACTAAATAGGCTCCACTCTGTGAGGCCAAGTGGTTGGAAAAGAAATCTGATACACTTCTGTGCTTTAGTCTATAGGGATTCTGTTCTACAAATTACAAATGCCCTACAAATTACAACAGCCTTGCTGTTGTTGATGTTGTTGCTTTTCCCAGAGCCAGGGGTCTTCCTCCTCTATCACCCAGGGAGGAAGGCAGTGACACAATCACAGCTCACTGCAGCCTCCAACAGTGCAGTGACACAATCACAGCTCACTGCAGCCTCAGACAGTGCAGTGACACAATCACAGCTCACTGCAGCCTCAGACAGTGCAGTGACACCATCACAGCTCACTGCAGCCTCAGACTTCTTGGCTTCACACTTCAGCCTCCCACGTAGCTGAGTAGCCAGGACTACAGGCACATGCATGATTAGATTTTATTTTATTTTATTGAGGTGGACTGGGTCATAAACTTCCTGGGCTGAGGCATCTGGCCAGGAAAGGATCACCTTTGAGAACAGCCTCTCAGCTGCCGCACTGCATACGTGCTTTCACATGCCTGCCCACGGCCCCCCTGTTCATTGCCCAACCAATCTCTACTGGCCTGAGAGGTACTTATTGTCCCCCTGAAAGCATGGTGAGTGAGAAGGTGGGAAGAGCTACACACCGTGGCTAACAAAGGGCAAACTTTACAGCACAGCAGAGTGACTCCTGTGACCTTCTCACTGTTGTTCCCCGTTTCTGTCAAGATCCTCACCGTTGAGGTGTGACAGCTGACAATGTTTAATTTTCCCAAGAATTTGGTACTATAAAATTTAAGTGAGTGACAGTCTCAGTAAATATTTTCTATTCTTTAATTTTTTCATAGTATTCCTTATTATCTTTTTTAAAATGTCATTTTTAATTGATAAATAATTTTACACATTGATCAGGTACTTAGTGATGTTTCCATACATATAAATCATGGCAATCAGATAATTACGGTATCTGTCATTTGCCGCAAACATTTTTAGTTCTTTGTGCTGGGAGCATTCAGTGGCCTCTTTCTAGCTGCTTGAAAATATTGTGGTTAACTATAGTCATCCTATAGTGGTATAGAACACTAGAAGTTATTCTTTTGACTACTTGTAAGTCTGTGTGCAAACCTGGCTGTATTCCTTCCTTCGCCCTCTACTTCCCAGCCTCTGTTACCTTCTGTCACTTTTTAATTCTATGAGATTAACATTTCCAGCTTCCACATGAGTGCAAACATGTGGTAAGCATTAATTTTAGAAAAGTAAATCATGCTTTTTCTTTTAAGAGATTCAGGATTCAAACTCTACTCTATTTATTTTTCCTTTTTTCCCAAAATGGTGCTGAGTCTGAGATTCCAAAGTACCAGGGCCTTTCCAAGTCTGGATTTGCTAATGTGACAAGCAGGGAACTAAGGTGCTGCCAGCTCTGTCTGCAGAGTCTCTTCCTCATCATTTGGAGCGCTGAGTAATTGCACTGGGGAGATTCAGAAATGCCAGGGTCGTTACCCTCTAGGAAGGAAAAAGGAAAATGCTGACTAACGACGGTACTGATACTAAAGAGCTGGATTGCTGGAAAACTCAGTTATAGGAACATTTCTATACCTACACCCACTAGAAAAGGAGACCAGGGGTCTGAGAAAAATAACTGTGCAGAGGAAAGGATGAAGAAATATGTTTCAACATTTTATTGTGACATTTTGTACTCATTTTAAGAATTATTTTAAAGTGTAGCATAGTTTTAATCCTTTTCCTAAGGAACTCTCTAAAAATGTTCTAGCCTTACTATGTTATTTCCCTTACTTTGTCTTTACCTATTTATATAGAATTCTGACTTGCTTATTTGTAAAAGTTCTGAACTAAAGGAGAGTACCTTCATTGAGAGTCATCGGATAATACAGACACAGCTATTGAGAAGTAAGCTTGAAAATACTGCTGTGAAGAAAGAAATACTTTTATCTAAAATAAAAAAGTAAGACTAAAGAAATGATTCAGAGGGAAAGACATCAGAATATATTGAGCATTTTCTCTGAGTATGGTCCTGAAAGACTGTTCTTGAAATGAGTATGACAAGTATAAACAAATTAAGAATGTGGCTAATCTCAAACTAAGCCTATTCATTAACCTAGACCCAGACTTAGCAAGATATTTTCCAAAGTTTGGATCAAAAATAGATAAATTAAAAAGAATAAAGTAATAATTCAAAATTACAGAGCTGGCCAAAATGAGAAGCTAAAATTCAAAGTAATTTTCTTGGTTCCTTTGGATTAACTGTTCTGTCTGTGTTTATTCTTCCTCCCTCTTGTACATTTTTAGGATGGAGATTCATTTCTACTTAATCTACATCTATTGCTAAATTCATATCCGACTGTTAAGGCTCAGTGCTTTCATATTTTTATTGATGCCTAATTAATTCACATGTTAAGCACCAACACGCTTTCGCTCTGCTGTTGTTTTATTGCTTGCAGTTGACTGAGATAAAGCAAGAGAGTGGGGAGGGAGGGAGGATGGCTGAGGGCATGTGGGTCTTCAAGTTCCCCACTAAGACAATACACTTGTATTCCCTTGGTGTTTGAAATTCTGTTTTCCTTTTTTGTTAACTACCAATGCTTATTGTTTATATTATGTGTGAATATTTCTGCGGTACAGATTATCATATTTTATGGCAAACGAACTCCTCCTTGCTTAGAAGAGCTGGAGTTAATGGCGATGTTTTTGTTGCGGTGGCAGAAAAATGATGCTGTGAGGAATCAACTCTCGTTTTTCATATAATAATTCATGAATGACACATACTGAGGCTTTGTAGAGCCAATTAACAATAAAGAGTGATAACATACTGATTAAATTCTATATAAAGATTTTTTCCCACCCAAGGAACAATACGCTCTTAAGGTTAAAGTATCATGTCTTCATGCACCAAAACACATGTGAACAGACGTGTGTTCAGACAACAACAGTAGCAACAACAACAATAGCAACAGCAGCAACAAGAACAGCAGCAACAACAACAAAAGCAACAACAGCAACAGCAACAGCAGCAACAAGAGCAGCAAGAACAAAAGCAACAATAGCAAGAACAGCAACAATAGCAGCAATAGCAGTAACAACAACAATAGCAGCAACAATAACAGCAACAACAACCAAAGCAGCAAGAACAATAATATCAGCAACAAAAGCAACAACAAGAGCAACAACAACAGCAGCAATAACAATAGCAACAATAATAACAACAGCAACAACAAAACTTGTGTGCAGCCAGGCACAGTGGCAGACACCTGTAATCCTAGAAATTTGGGAGGCCAAGGCGGGAAGACTTGTGCTCAGGAGTTGGAGACCAGCCTGAGCAAGAGCGAGACTTCATCTCTACTAAAGAAAGAAAAACTAGCTGGGCATTGTGGCAGGTGCCTGTAGTCCTGCTCCTTGGGGGGCTGAGGCAGGAAGACAGCTCAAGCCCAAGAGTTTGAGGTTGCTGGGAATTGTGATGTCACAGCACGCGACCAGAGTGACACAGTGAGATTCTTTTCTCAAAAAATAAATAAATAAATAAATAATAAATAAATAAATAAAAACATGAATGACCCATCTTTGCCTTCAAGGCAGCAATAATTCATTGGATTCCCAAGTTCATTGCCCGCTTTTAGCAGTTACGGGAAGTACCTGTTGGAAGTAATAAGGAAATCTGCAAAGGTGAAACAAACAAGCAAACAAAACCCTCCGAGATACAACCCAGCTGCCAACCTACCTTTTTCTCTACTTTATTTCACTTCAGTGACTCTGTACCCAGCTAACATACCATATAGCATCTTTAATTTTTTTTTACTGCATCTCCTTATAAACTATGAGCTCCATGAGGGCCATCGTTTCTATTTACTAGCCACTGTATCTCCAGTTCTTGGCCACACAATAGAAGCTTGATAGTAAGTAGTTCATTGGGTGTTTGAATAAACAGACACTTCCTTGTTTTTTTTTTTTTTTTGGCAGTTTTTGGCTGGGGCTGGGTTTGAACCTGTCACCTCCAGTATATGGGGCTGGCACCCTACACCTTGAGCCACAGGCACCGTCCACTTCCTTATTTTTTCTTCTACCCAGAGACTGCAGGAAGTGACAGGACAGGACTGTTATCAATTAATATAATAACATGTAGTGATTAGCTCTGTCAGTATCTAATTGTGGACAACTGTCAGCTGTTGTTTGTATACAACAATGTGTAAATAGAAGTCTTTCTCAAAGATCTGTGATGTAGTCTATCAAGATAATCACAGACTCATGTGACAAGAAATGACACTTGTGAAATGTCGATTGTGGAGAATAAATCTGTGAAAGGAATTCAGAAGTAGATGGGCACAGTGACTGACACCTGTAATCCCAGCACTCTGGGAGACCAAGATGGGTGGATCGCCTGAGCTCAGGAGTTTGAGACCAGCCTGAGCAAGAGGAAGACCCCATGTCTACTAAAAATAGAAAAAATGTCATTTTCTCAGTTATTGCTTTAAAACGTGTTGACCAGTTTGATGGAAGTAGTTCAGAATGCATGTGAAAACCCCACACTGTACCCCAGAAGTGCATTAATGTACATAGTTAACATTCAATTAAAA
>CAUYTI010020978.1:0-12676 GCA_963575145.1 Galago senegalensis
GGCTGCAACCAAAAAATAGCCAGGCGTTGTGGCAGGCGCCTGTGGTCCCAGCTACTTGGGAGGCGGAGACAGGAGACTCGCTTGAGCCCAGGAGTTGGAGGTTGCTGTGAGCTGTAATGCCACGGCACTCTACCCAGGGGGACAGCTTGAAGCTCTGTCTCAAAAAAAAAAAAAAAAAAAAAAACTTGACAAGGAAATCCAGCAAACCAAAAATTGAATCAGAATTTTAAAAAATAATTCAGAAAAGCATAATCTGTGGTACAAGGAAGGTAGGGAGCAGAAAATTCATTTAATTACAGATATAAGACTAAACCATGATAATTATAGAATCATAGGATTATAAATGCAGAATATAAATGCTTTATGCTCTAACTTTCAAAAACATTACTAAAAAACGCAGAAGATGAGGGGAGTGGGAAATGAGGTGAGAGGAAGATTAAAAGTTTTAATTTCCTTATCTTTCATAGCAGAGAGTCAATCAATATTTCTAAAATTAAACCTGGATATTAAAAAAAACTCTAGCTTTCTTAATTTTTTTATAATCTTTTTTGTAACCTTAGGGAGAACTTTTAGGATCTAATATCTTTATAGTGAAAAAATATTATCTAAAGTTTCATAATTTCTTTGGTTTCTCTTTGGTTTCTTATTCTTCTGCTAAATTCAAGAAAAATTCAATTTAATGCTTTTTTAATTTTTAAATATATATAGTAAGATCTAATTTTTACAAAATTATTCTGCATTTTTCATTTCATTTACACTTAAAGAGCTACTTGGAATGATTTTCATTTAAAGTTATTAGGCTACTTCTTGAAAGTAAAATTTGAGACAATATTTTTTATTTATTTCCTTTCCATACTATATACCCAGTATATATTACTTATATTAAAAAATAGTCATATAGTTTTAAGTATACAAATACCAAATTGTAAAATTCAGTCATAAAAGCCTTACATCTCTGTATATCAGTGGTTCTCAACCCATGGGTGATGACCCTTTTGGGAGTCTCCTGCATATCAGATATTTACATTAGGATTCATGACAGTAGCAAAATTAAAATTATGAATTAGCAACAAAAATAATTTTATGGTTGGGGGTCACCACAACATGAGGAACTGTGTTAAAGGGTCATGGCATTAGGAAGGTTGAGAACCACTGCTCTATATCCCCTTTTAATATCACTTTGCAACTCTACCCTCAGGGGGTAGAATCTATTTCAACATCCTCTGAATCTGAACTGGGCTTATGACTTCCTGTATCCAATGGAATATGGCAGAAATAACACATGACTTCTGAACCTAGGTTTTAAAAAACTTTGAGGTTCTTTTCTCACCTTCTTAGAATACTCCCCTGAAAATGCCATGTGAAGAAGTCTAGGCTAACTTACTGAAGGAGGAGAGACCACATGGACCAGAGATGAGCCTTATAGCTGACAACCAGCACCAACTACCACACCTCTTAGACCATCATGTCTCAGTACAGCTGCCAGATAGCTGCAGCCACCAACTGCCCCAGATAAGATTAGAAGAAAAGTTGCCCAGCTAAGTCCATCTCAAATTGCTATCCCGTCAAACTGTGACAAAAATAAAATAGCTACTGTTTCAAGCTGCTAAATTTTGGGGTGTTTTGTTATGCAGCAATAGGTAACTGATACATTAACATAGGCTCAGTGTGTTGAAGCATAGTCAGGCTTTCAACTCAAAATGGAAGATGGAGCACATGTACCTGTCTATTTTCCTCCCCAAATCCACGTTTAAGAAATAAAGCATAAGAAAAAATTCCAATAGCCAAGACTGAGCTGCACGCTCATATCTAAACCAATTCCTGGCAAAGGGAACGAGACCACAGTGACTTGCTCATACATCATAATTCACCCCCAAGTCTGGGAGGGAATCCCCCTCTCCAAGCATAGGGCCTAGTAGACACTAAGTAGCCAAAATACCAGGGGTCTTTCTGACAGACAAAATGAAGGTCACTCACTTCTACCAACAAACATCATGTTTATTCCAGGAAATCCTTTGACAGGATTGACACATAGAATCAAACATCAAACTCATATTTATGGATAAGGAAGAAATATTTGATGTATAAATGTGTAAGTGGATAAATGAATTAAGATGGGAAAATTAAATAACAAAGGCTTCTTAGCCTAGAGCAATGGTTCTCAAATCTGAGCATCCTTTAGAACATTTGGAGGACTTGCTGAACCACAATTTCCCTTAGTGGGGAAAGAGGGGCTGGTAATTTGCATTTTGAACAAATTGAACACTTGTTGCTAATATTGCTGATTGGAGACCACACTTCAAGAATCCTCAGCCTAGAGAAGAGATCAGGTAAAGACGTGCTATCATTCAAATATCTGAAGAACTGCTGTGGCCCAGAAAAGGCTGGTTTGTTCTGCATGGCTTCCGGGTAAGGAAAGAATTTGGAAGGTTACCTGGAGGTAGATTGTTGACTCAATATGAAAACACATTTTCTAATAACCAGAAACATGTAGCGGTGGCTTAGGCTGCCCTCTCCACCTTATCCTGCCTCTTTTGTCCTGCCTTCCTTTCATTTTCCTCCTACTCCAACTCTCCTAGTCCAGTAACAAGTTTACTGACAGTGTAAATCTCTCATTTTCACAATCACAAATTTCTCTCTCCTAGGAACCAGATGTCAGCGATTTTTTGAATACAGCCTTAGGAGGGCAGAGAAAATGTCCCCCTGTCTCATTTTGTGCCATATTTTATGATGAGTCTTAGTTCAGGTAAGCAAAGTAATCTACCTTTGGTCATTTCTATATGTTTATCCCATACCAATAATGGCCAAAAACTATTTTTTAAAAATCAAATCCCATTGTGTTCCTCTGTGGATTTATATGGACATCCTAACAATTTTGCTTTTGAATGTGTTGCCACACAGGAAAGCTGATAACACAATTTCTTAACACACACCAAGTACATAAGTTACACAAAAGCAGATTCTATTTTCGCTTTTTTTGAGACACTATTTAAAAGTTAAGTTCTCCTTAATGAAACAGCAAGAAAAAGGGCTTTGCTTTGCTTTTCTCAGCATCCCGGCTTTTCCCTCTTTGTGGCTTGTGATGTTTTCCTTCTCCCTCGTGTTATCTGTGTTGCCTGCTCATCTCAACTTGATGACATGTTGCTGAGACAACTAAGTCGCTAACCTTCTTAACTTGGCTTTTGTTATATGCTTGCGTGTGTTTAGGAGGGATATTTTCATTTCTCTTAGAATGCTCTGTGTCTGCTCTGGGAGGGCTATTAGACCTGGAGGCGGAGAACAAGGGAGTCTTTTTAAGTACTTGCTATTCAAATCTCCTTTTAACTCCCTTTAAGCCCATCATTTCTATGTGGTAGGGCCCCGGTGGAAACTTCCCTTGCCTCCTATGGTCAGGATTAATTTATGATGTCATGGTTTTTCTAGAGGAAGGAAAGATCTGAGAACAAGAAGCACACAAAGTTTCTATCATTTCACTCCCTTTATTTTCTCTTTCCTCCCCTTGCCAAAAGTGGGGGGAGTGGTTTACCTGCAAAGTAATTACTCTGTACAATCCCTTCATCTATTGGATTATCTAGTAAAATAAGATTTGGACATAACAAGCACCCTCCATGTTGGCCTAGCTCAGCCCTGAGCCTGTCCTATGTACAACAGCCCTTCATCTCTCTCTCCACATGCCATACTCGCCTGTGCTGCCCCTGAGCTCTAACATTTGTCTTTTCTAACTTTGCCTCCCTCGTGCTTATCATGCCCCCTCACTTCATGTGTACTCCACAGAGAGCTCTTCCTAAGGCAGAAGTAAAATCAGACCCTAGAAAGCTATTTATTAAGATATAATCTACATACTTTAAAAGTAGTTTTCAAAGCTAAAGTTTAGCTCTGTCAATATAAATTCACCTAGCTAAATCTAAATTGGAAAATGAATATTAAATTTATAAATAATTTTAGCCCATCTTCAAAATATATTATTTGGATAAACTTTTTACTTTTCCAAGCATATTTTTTCTTTTGCTTATTTTTCTCATTTTACAATTGTAATTTACTCCATAAGTGAGTGTCTCCAGATTTCCAGCCTTCTAAAGTTTCCTTTCCCATAGTAAGAGATTGTCCCCCAGTATATCCTAGATTCCTACTAATACCTGAGAATACCTAGATTCCACCATTCTTGTGGCCACCTCCAGCTCAAAGCCTCCCCATGCCAAACTCTCAATCCCTCTCTCACACACACATATACATCTTCTGTGGAGCATCTCTTATTTGAGCTTCTAGTTGACTTAGAGCAAAACACAGGCCCTTTCTCTTTAATTCCCCCAAGCTAAACATTAACCAAGACTGGCATATATAGGAGACTTATTAAGTTTGAGTTTGAGGGTCTACTAGTCATAGCACATATAACAAGCATATTATGGCCCATATAATGGCCCAAATGCCATTAGTCCCAAGGGAATTCCTGTCCTCAGTCTGACTGGGGATGAGGAGGAGTGCTAAAAGAAAGAAATTATCTTTTCAGTGACTAAATATGATCTGGAAGTTCCTAGTAAAAGCTTAGTTTTCTGGAAGAGAAAACAAATGTGATTTTCAAGATCTAGAGTTTAGGGCCCTTGAAAACTATTTGTGAAATAAATTCAGAAGTGGGATAGAATGCAATAATGACATAAAGCTATTTTCCTGCCTGACAATGAGTTTTTTTTTTTAAATAAAAATAAAAATCTTCCTGGCCCTGGCAAAAAGAGTCTGGAGAAAGAAGCCCAGAAATAAAAAAGGACTAGTGCCTCACCTTTGAGAGCAGGGTCTGGGGAGGGAGTACCACCTCACAGAGAAGCCCTGAATCTAAGAGGCCTTAGCATGTCCAAGAAAGCCAAGGTAAAAATTAAGAACATTGCTCTGGACTCCCACTTAAAGGGAGGAGTCCAATTCTCAGGGAAAAGAGCAGTTAAGCTATATAGGTACTCTAAACCATGCCCTTTTCAGATATATATGTGTGTGTATATATATATATATATATATATAGAGAGAGAGAGAGATAGAGAGATGATAGATACTTTTCCCAGTTTATTGATATAATATTCACATAATATAAAAATCACTTTGGGGGGGCAGGGTCTTACTCTGTCGTTTGAGCTTAGAGTATACAGTATCATCATCATAGCTCACTGCAACCTCAAACTCCTGGGTTGAAGCAATCCTCCCACCTCAGCCTCCCAAGTAGCTGGGAATACAGGAGTACATCGCTATACTTGCCTAATTTTTTCTATTTTTGGTAGAGATGTAGTCTTGCTGTTGTTCCAGCTATTCTCAAACTCCTGAACTCAAGCAATTCTCCCACTTCAGCCTCCTGGGGTATTAGAATTCTAGACATAAGCCACCAAATTCACTATTTGAACCATTTTTATCAGACATTTATATCTGCTTCCCTCCCAGCTTCCTCTATGGTCCCAAAGAAATTGAGATTTGGGGATGCTGGGCATTAAAAGACCAAAAACAACTTTTACTTCTCCGAGCCCACTTGTCCTAGTGAGAGCCAAGGTCTTTCTCAAGTGTCCCTTTCCAAAATTCAGGATGAGAAAGCTTTAGCTTCCCCTGCAACAACATCACACATCTCTAGCCTGACTCTGTCAACCCCTCTTTTATTCAATTTATTAATTAGCTTTGCTATATCACAATGCTATAATAAACAGTTCCTATTTTCAGTGGCTCCTAATAACAAAGGTTTCTTTCAACATGTGAAAAATTTTAATTGCACATAGTGGTAACAGAACTTAATCGGGAAATGTACTATCTCCCTTGTCCCTTTATTTTTCCTAATAGGTGGGTCTTATTTCAATACTAGATTTTAAGTTCTGTGAAGGCAAGGATTATGCCTAATACTTGTGTTTCTCTCACTTTACCCAGTGTGTGCTTAATTAAATACAGTATTTGTTGAAGGAACCAACAAATACTGTAAATAAACAGGTCAGTATAGCATGAGCTCATGCCTGAAAGTAGGATTGGCCCTAGATAAATAAATGAAGCTGCTGAAGTACAGGAAATAGGTATATGAGTTAATAAGCATGAGACTTTACATTAGGCTTTCTTGTTAAATGGCAATTAAATGCATTGACATTCATTATAGCCTGAATATATTGAGTATCTAATTGCTCACATGTTGCTCATGTAATCTCCAGTTTTTCAATGACAACTTGATGTCTTTCTGACATACTTATTGTACCTGGATCAATGGCTATTTAACTGCTAATTGATCTTTTATTAAAATATAATAAGTGTTATTAAATCTAAATTAAAGTCTTAATTGAGACACTTTATCTACAGTGTTTCAACATACAATCCTCATAACATAATGGATAATCGACAGGAAAGCTAGTAACATATTATCTGTCACCTTTCCCATTGACCTGAGAACAGATTTTCAGCTTGAAGATTTTTTCACTTCATTAAGAAACCTGAGTGTCAACTACACCCAGGAATGCAAAAACACCATCAAATATCTCAGTTTTCACACAGAGAACTAGTTCTCCAGCTTCTGCTGAGGCCACTTGGACACCAGTAGCCGGCAGCAATAAACGAATACTGTTACTTTAAACACAAAGCTAGCACAACTATAAAAGAGGCCACCATATGTAATAAAGACAGTTTTCCTCATCATCTCCAAAAGCCCTGTCTTGACTCCCTCTGCCTTTAGCACTTAAGCATTCTATCCTTCATCACTACCCACCCACTCCCCATCTGGCCTGATCTTAGTGAGTATGTCTGCTCCAGGAAAGGGATGGTCCTGCCCTTTGGTATGCCATTTGAGCAAAAGTTCCCCTTGCCTATTCAGCCCAATTTCCTCCTTTCATTTACTATTATCAATCCCAATACTGATGTTCCCAAACTCCACTGCCTTACTCCTGACCCAGGCAACTGGCACTGATAAAATATATGTTGTCTTAGTCCATTTTGTGTTGCTCTAACAGAATATCTGAGACTGGGTAATTTATAAAGAATAGAGATAAGGTTTAGTTAGCTCACAGTTCTGGAGGCTTAGAAGTCCAAGATCAGGCAGCTGCATCTGGTCAACTTCTGGTGAGACCTTGTGCTGCATCAAAACATGGTAGAAAAGTAGAAGGGAAAGAAAGCATAGGCAAAACAGAGCAAACACAGGGCAGCGCCTGTAGCTCAAAGGAATAGGGCGCTGGCCCCATATGCTGGAGGTGGCAGGTTCAAACCCAGCCCCGGCCAAAAAATGAAACTGCAAAAAAAAAAGAGAGAGAGAGAGAGAGCAAACACAAAGAGGAACCTTGCTTTATAATAACCTGCTCTCAAACTAATCCAGGCCCATGAGGACCCATTCCCAGCATTAAACTATTTATGAAGTATTTACTCCCATCACCCAAATGCTTCCCATTGCCCCACTTTCTAGCACTAACATATTGAGGACCAAGACTCAACACGAGTTTTGGTGGAAACAAACCACATCCAAACCATAGGACATATCTAGGGCCAATCCTACTTTCAGGCATGAGCTCATGCTATACTGACCTGGATCCTGACTTGAGTCTTGATTTTCTTATCTGCATTTCTGGCTGATCATCCTGCTCATGAATCATGGTTTTTGTATCTTACATAATTCTTGTTCCCTCAATAATGCCAGTCCTCATCTGGTGCCTAGGACTATAATAACTGCTCTCAAACATACCCCAATGTTTTTTCTGGAATATCACTCAAATTTCCACAGGCCACTTTTCTGTGGGTTCCCCATTATTGTAGATATCAGATGACCTACCCAGCATCCATTCCTTATCCCTCTCTCCCAACAAAACAGCCTTTCCCATACAACCCACATGACTTAAGGGAGGCAGACAGTTAACCCCACCTGAGGGATTGACCTATCTAATCCAAAGGAAATCTCATCCTTCTTGCTAGTGATCGCTTCAAGAATAAGACAATGAGGATTGGCTTACTACAGACTTCTGGAAAGGTGTTTTCTTTTTTCTGGAATATCATCCAGAAGGTGCTGAAAGTAGTTAGTCACCTCATCACAAGTCTCATGATGATTCTGACATGCAGGAGAAGACAGTGAAGAAAACCACACAGAAATGGAGCTAAAACCATTAGATAAAAGCTACTCTAAAGCCAATCCTGCCTCTGGAGTTTCAAATATATCACTTAATGAATTTTTTTTTTGTTTACATCTGGTATGTTGTATTTTTCTACTATTATAGCTAAAAGCATCTGAAGCATCATTTTATGCATGCTTCTCAGAACTCAGACTTTATTATACTAAGTAAACACATCCCTCACCCCTCCAGTTCTTCTAATCAGGCTCATATCCCCCTTCATCAATTTTCTCTGCTGAACTGACCGTTAGCAGGTTGTTCTATGTTGGGCAGTTGCTGAATCTCAGTAAGCTGGTCTCATTCTAAGTTCCAGTCCTTCCCAATCAGTTGATTCTGGCTATGGGACAGTCACATTCCAAGAAAAAAGAAAATAATGAGAACTTGTGTGAAAATACACATTCCAACTCCTGGGAATTCCAATTCAGTGTGGGCAAATATTTTTAGAATGTATGGAGTTACAAAAGGGAGTAATTTCTTTAAATCAACATGTAATAAATATAATGTTTAAGGTGAAAGTAGTAAGCCTAAAGTCAAAAGATAAACAAGAAAATCTTTTTAACAAGCAATGCCATTAAATACATATTTGGCAAGATGACTTCATTAAAAAACAAATCTTCCTTAATACAAAATACATACAAAAGTTTTAACCAAGTGGAAGAAAGAGTCCCAGAACTTTAAGACAGGTATTTTGAAATAATCTGTCAGACAAAAATAAGAAAGGAAGACTAAAAAAGGGTGAACAAAGCCTCTAAGATATCTGGGACTACATAAAGTGACCAAACTTAAGAATTATAAGTATTCCCAAAAGGGAAGAAAGATAAAAAAGATTAGAAAAAATTTTAAAGGAAATAATCATTAAAACCTTCCTAAGCCTAGCAAGAAGTTAGACATTCTGATACAAAAGGCCTAGCAATCCCCAGGCAAATACATTGCATAAAGGTATTCACCATGACATATTATATTCAGAATTCCTAAAGTCAAAGTGAAAGAAAGAATTTCAAAATTACCAAGTGAAAGGCATCTAGGCACCTAAAAAGTAAACTTCATCAGACTAATAGCAGACTTCTCAGCAGAAATCTTACAATACAGAAGAGAACGGAATGGCATTTTCAAAGTGCTAAAAAAATACCCCAAATATTGTAAAGTCTTCCTCAAACAAGGAAACACCACTAGACTGGCCCTAAAGGAAATATTCAAAAGAATCTTAAATGCGGAAATTAGAGGTTAATATTCACTGTCACAAAAATATAAAATTTATAGGTCTTATAAAACAATCTGACAGAGGAGAAAGAGAAAGGAATCAAATTGCAGTAATTTGAATGACAAAAGTCCATCAAACCAAAGGACAAGAAACAAAGGAAAGAAAGAAATTACAAAAACAACTAGAAAACAATTAACAATATAAATGAAAGAAAACCTCATTTATCAATATTAATCTTGAACACAAGTGGATTATAAGATATAGATTGGTAAAATGGGTTAAAAAAAAAACATTATCCAACTATATTCTGCTAACAAGAAATTTGCCTTACTCATAAAAACACATATAGACTCCAAGTAAAGGATAGAAAAGATAATCCACATAAATAGGGAAAAAATCAGGAGGAGTAGGTATACTTACATCAGATAAAACAGACTTTAAATAAAAAACAGTTAAAAAATAAAAGACAAAGAAAGTCCTTGTACAATGACAAAGGGATCAATTCAGCAAGAGAATATAATGATCTAATTGTATATGTGTGCCCAACATTGGAGCACTCAGATTTATAAAACAAATACTGGACCTAAAGAAAGAGATGGATAGTAATACAATAATAACAGAGGATTTCAACACCCCCACTCATGTCTCTAAGAAAGAACACAAGACAAAAAATCAACAAAGAGATATTGGACTTAAATTAGACTTTAGGCCAAATGGACATAACAGACATTTACAGAACACTATACCTAACAACTATAGAACATACATTTTTTTCATCAGCACAGGAACATTCTCCAAGATTAACCACATGTAAGGGCATAAAACAAGTCTGAACAAATTTTGAGGTATTAAAATCATATCATGCATCTTCTCAGAACACAGTGGAATAAATCTATAAATCAATACCAAGAGTAACTTTGGAAAATATACAAATACATGGAAATTAAATAGCATGCTTCTGAAAGATCACTGGGTTAATGAAGAAATTAAGACAAAAATTATAGGTTTTTTAAATGAATAAAAATGAAAACACAATATACTAGAACCTGTGTTAAAAGAGAAGTTTATAGCATTAAATGCCTACATTAAAAAAGTAGAAAAATGACAAATTAACAACACAATGCCAACCACAAGGAACTAGAAAAACAAGAGCAAGACTCAAATTAGCAGAAAAGAAATAACAAATATCAGAGCATAGCTAAATGAAATAGAGAACAAAACATAAAACAAAGGATCAACAGAATGAAAAGTTATTTTTAAAAAGATAAAATTGGGCAGTGCCTGTGGCTCAAATGAGTAGAGCACTAGCCCCCATATACTGGAGGTGGCAGGTTCAAACCCAGTCCTGGCCAAAAAAAAAAAAAAAGATAAATAAAATTGATAAACCACCACCCAGATTAACCAAGAAAAAAAAGAGCAGATACAAATAAATAATCAGGAATGAAAAAGAATACATTACAACTAACACCACAGAAATACAAAAGTTTATCAGAGACAGTTATGAACAACTAACTATATACTCACAACCTAGATGACCTACAGGAAATGGATGAACTCCTAGAAAAAATACAACACCTGAAAACAGATCAGAAATGAATAGTGAGATAGCATCAGCAATAAAACATCCTCCCTCCAAAAAATAAAATCCCAGAACCATATAGATTCACAGCTGAGTTATCCCAAACAAAGAACTAACACATACGCCAGTATAGCTGAAACCCTTCCCAAGAATCAAGGAAGAGGGATTTCTCCCTAACTCATTTTATAAGGTTAGTATCACCCTGATGTCAAAACCAGATGAAGACACAAGAAAAAAAGAAAACTACAGATGAATATCTCCCATGAACATGAACACATAAATCCTCAACAAAATACTAACTAACCATATTCCTCAGCACATCAAAATTAACACATAATCAAATGGTTCAATATATGCAAATCAATAAATGTGATTCACCAGGTAAACAAGATTACAATAAAAACAATGTGTTTATCTCAATTGATGCAGAAAAGTATTTGATAAAATTCCATATCCCTTTAGGATAAAAACCCTCAACAAACTAAACATAGAACATAATTCAAAATAATAAAGCTATATACAACAAACCTACAGATAACATCATACTTAATGAGGGAAAGTTGGAAGTGTTCCCTCAAAGAACCGGAGTAAGACAAGGATATCCACTTTTACCATTCTCATTCAACATAGTACTGGAACCTTACCAGAGCAATCAAGCCAGAGAAAAAAATAAAAAACATCCAAATTGGAAAAGAAGTGAAATTATACCTGTTTATTAATGATATGATTATATATCTAGAAAACTCCACTGAAAAAAATCTTTCTTATATTTGAAAAATTAATTCAATAAAGGTTTAGGTTAAAAAAATCAATGTAGAGAAATCAGTAATATATCATTACACTACTAACAATTTAGCTGAGAACCAAACAAAGATGCCAATCTCGTTTACAGTAGCTGCAAAAAATAAAATAAAATAAAATACCTAAGAGGAAAGGAAAACTGTAAAACACTGATAAAAGAAATTGTAGATGACATAAATAGAAAAACATCTCATGCTTATGGATTAGAAGATTTTAATATTGTTAAAATGACCATACTGCTCACAGCAATCTCCAAGTTCAATGTAATCCCTGTCAAAATACCTGTCATTTTTCACAGAATTATAGAAAATTGTGATGTTCATATGGAACCAAAAAAAAATAGGTCAAATAGCCCAAGAAATCCTAAACAAAAAGAATAAAGCTGTAGGCATCACATTGTTTGACTTAAAATTATACTACAAGGCTGTAGCAATTAAAACAGTATGGTACTGGTACAAAAATAGACACACAGAACAATGGAGAATAGAGAACCCAAAAATAAAGCCACATACTTAACAGTCAACTGATCTTTGGCAAAATCAACAAGAACATCCACTGGGGAAAGGACACCCCAGTGCCAATAAACAGTGCTAGGAAAAGTGGATTGCCAAAAGCAAAAGAATGAAATTGGATCCCTCTTGACAGACGCATGGCCTACAGACATATGAAAAAATGCTCACCATCCTTAATCATCAGAGAAATGCAAATCAAAACCACTCTGAGCTATCATCTAATGCCAGTTAGATTAGCCCATATCACAAAATCCCAAAATCACAGATGCTGGTGGGGTTGTGGAGAAAAGGGAACACTACTACACTGCTGGTGGGAATGCAAATTAATACATCCCTTTTGGAAAACCATATGGAGAACACTCAGAGATCTAAATATAGATCTACCATTTGATCCTATGATTCCTCTGTTAGGTATATACCAAGAAGACCATAAATCACGCTATAATACAGATATTTGTACCAGAATGTTCATTGCAGCCCAATTCACAAT
>CAUYTI010020979.1:0-11353 GCA_963575145.1 Galago senegalensis
GGGACCACAGGCATCCGCCACAACGCCCGGCTATTTTTTTTTTTTTGGTTGCAGCCGTTATTGTTGTTTGGCGGGTCCGGGCTGGGGATTCGAACCCGCCACCTTAGGTGTACGTGGCTGGCGCCTTAGCCGGTTGAGCTATAGGCGCCGAGCCAAGACACCATCTCTTAAAAAAAAAAAGCTCATGTTGTGGGTGGCACACACCTGTAGTCCCAGCTACTTAGGAGGCTGAGGGAAGAGGAACGCTTGAGCCCAAAAGTTGGAGGCTGGCAGGTAAAGTCTTCCCTGGACTTGAGGACCCTTGGCAATCTGCAAGGGGAGATGCCATGGCACTCTACCAAGGGTGACAAAGTGAGACACTGTCTCAAAAAAAAGAGAATCAAAAACTTTCTCTGATCATATTTCAGGCTAAATTAGATTCTCCTCATCTCTGCTTGTAACTGAAAAGTAATCAAAGAGTTTTTATGAAATATGTAAACATAAAACTTTAGAGGTGACAGCCTCAAGAGGCCATTGAATATCAGTTACAGAGAAGTGACCACAGAAGGCTTAAAAATAAGCAAAGAAATTCCTACAAATATTCCCAAACAAATGAGCTAGTACAGTTATGCTAAAAAAAAAAAAAAAAGCTAATGCTGCTAAAGCAAGGAAGATTTATGTTTAAAGACTAAGAAAAAAAGAAGGAAAAAAGAGGAAGTTTATTGCTGGTATTATTTAATCATTCACATTTAGAAAATGCCAAATCTTATTTTTACTTTCAACTATTATAAAATGACAGAATAAAATTACAGCCACTACAAAAAAAATGTATAGTGAAGCATTAGAGCCATAAAGTTTCTTAAAAACTTGAAAGAGATTAAATATAAAATTTCTCAGTTCATTCTTGTGTACTTAAAAAGTACTGGAAAATGAGACACACATATTCAGTTAGAACAGTATTATATCAAGTTCTTGAGTAGCCTTATAAATAGTTCAGCATGGGTACTTTCCAGCCAGTCCCTGAGAAGACACTGGGCAAGTGTTAATTAGCAGACTTTTCTGCACATGAAAACGCTTATACTCAGAAGGGCTCTGCCCTAAGGTCCACCTGACATCCAAAGAGACAAAAACAAAAACTTACCAGTTCCTAAAAGAACAAAAGCCCAACCTTGGCATTGCTATTTATTCACCATGAAAAACTTAATTCAACCAAAATATCTCTTGAAAGTCAAACCATCCTCCAATCATCACTATTAAACTAATTACTTCATCCTATTTTTAAAACTATAATATTACTGGGCGGCACCTGTGGCTCAATGAGTAGAGTGCCAGCCCCATATACCGAGGGTGGTGGGTTCAAACCCAGCCCCGGCAAAATTGCAACAAGAAAATAGCTGGGCATCGTGGCGGGTGCCTGTGGTCCCAGCTACTCGGGAGGCTGAGGCAAGAGAATTGCCTAAGCCCAAGAGCTGGAGGTTGCTGTGAGCTCTGATGCCATAGCACTCTATTGAGCGTGACAAAGTAAGACTGTCTCCAAAAAAAAAAAAAAGATAATATAATTAAGATCATTTTTCAATTCCTAAAGTAGAGCGCCAAGCGTGTCACTGAGTCCAAATTCTTTCACTCAATAAATTATAAAGCATGTACCATCTACAAAATTATGTATCAGAAATAACCACAACAAGAATTGCTTTTATTTCACAGACTAGGTACAATTACTAAATTACTTTCTCTAGTCAATGTTTAAGTAAAAGAGAAAGAGCATTTATTACAGTCCTAAGATTAGGAATGAGTTCCAAAACTTTGTAAGTTACCTGTTTATAACTAAATGTATTTTCCAGTAGAAATAATGTAACAAATGGCAATTAAATTCCCAACATAGCCCACAAAGTTATATAATATAGATAAACCACAGTTTTTATATGAATTCCTAGAACTAGGAATGGCTAGTTCTATAAATTATTGTTGACATTAAAAATAGGATTTAATATTTCCTGTTTTCCTGATTCAATATTTTCTAAATGACAGCATTTCTCTCACAGTTTAAATGATCTAAATCTTTACACTGAAACTGCCTAATTCTTTAAATTTACTTGTTATAACTCTTGACAGATGTAAACAAAGCAAGTATCAAAACAAACTATTGACTATCTGAAATAAAAAACATAATAATGACCATCGTTCCAGAAGTAATGCATCTGGCTTCCATCACTGGGTAATATTTACTCACTTTATTAAAGAAATAGATGGAATTTGTATTTGTGAGTAATATTTACTCACTTTCATTAAAGAAATAGATGGAATTTGTTGAAGACTGATAGAACCAAAGAACCAAAGTACTTAAAGAAAAATTAAGACTCCTCACAAGCCTAAAGTTCAAACTTTTATCAGTCAAGTTCTAATTGAAGAATCTTCAAAATAATAAAGGTAAAACATTTAAGTAAGTTGAAATACGAAATTCCTTGGTGAATTTTTAGGGCAAATAGTAAACAAAATGGCAGGTAAACCAAACTATATTAAATAGGAATAAAAATAATTACTTTTACAAAATCACCAAAAAAATCTAATTTAAAAAATGAGAAAAAAGTTGAGCAGAGTGTTTTGAAAAAGTTAAGAGAACTAAAATGGCATCTCAAAAAGCCAATGGTAGCTCAATTTTTAAAATTTCAGCTCAGAAACTATTTGGAGTATTATTAAAGAGGTCAAGTTAATAATAACAATACTCTTTTGCTCTGACAACTTTCCTATACATAATACAATAAACCACTTTTTTTTTTTTTGAGACAGCCTCAAGCTGTCCCCCTGGGTAGAGTGCCGTGGCATTACAGCTCACAGCAACCTCCAACTCCTGGGCTCAAGCGAGTCTCCTGCCTCCGCCTCCCAAGTAGCTGGGACTACAGGTGCCCGCCACAACGCCCGGCTATTTTTTTGGTTGCAGCCATCGTTGTTTGGCGGGTCCGGGCTGGGGATTCGAACCCACCACCTTAGGTGTATGTGGCTGGTGCCTTAGCCGGTTGAGCTATAGGCGCCGAGCCGTGATTCTCTTACCTCAACCCCCCAAGTAGCTGGGACTACAGGTGCCCGCCACAACACCTGGCCATTTTTTTGTTGCAGTTTGACCAGGGCCGGATTTGAACCCGCCACCCGTAGTATATGGGGCTGGCGTCCTACTCACTGAGCCACAGGCACCACCCGTCAGTGTCATTTTTCTAGGCATAGAACCAATTTAAACATTCATTCTCTAAAGCCTTGCCAGGGAGTAAGTCAACAAGTCTACTTACCAGAAAATAAGTCTACTTTCCCCGAAAATAAGACCTATCCAAAACATAAGCCTAGCAGGATTTCTATGCATTTGTTAAATATAAGCCCTACCCAGATAATAAGACCTAGTGATGGGCATGACACCATGCAGATACACTGCATAGCCATGCCCTGCATTTCAGCATGGAGCAATAAGGAAGACTGGAATACCTTTTATCTGCCACAGCTCCTTTTTCCAAGCCTCACACTTGCGGGGGTGCGCAGGTGGTAACCAAGGTCGCAGGCATCCTATTGCACACGTGTGAACGGCTAGGGGAAAGGAGTTCATGCATCACTAGCACCAGGCCCACCAACAAGGTCAGCTCCCCCGTCAGGTTCCAGAAGATGACTTAACTGTATTTGAATAAATGTAGATTGTTATACTTAATAAAAATAAGACATCCCCTTAAAATAAGCCCTAGTGTGTCTTCTTGAGAAAAAATAAATATAAGACAGTGTCTTATTTGGGGGGAAACATGATACTATAGAATGCAATGAAGCTATAATGTAGTCATTTATGAAATAAACTGTGTATGTATTCTGTAACTGTTAAATGAGATTGAAGATTTCGCCCATAGCAATAAGGGCAAGAGCACGTGTGTCAGACACTGTGCTAAACAAGGTCCACGCTTCTCATTAATCCAAAAACCAACCTCTAAGAGATAACGATGAAATTTTAGAAGTAAACTGAAATTAAGTGACTTTCCACTATCACCCAGTTAGTTAAGTAGTAGAGGTGGTGTGGTGTTTGAAACATGTGAAATTACTTTCAACACCAATTTGATGAAAGTTAAATCTGTGTTGTGTTCATAGGGTGGGGCAGCTGAGGGGGACCATTTGCTCTTGTCAACCTTCCCGCACAGCTGGTGTTCCCCACCTCCATGAATACATACACATTTTATTTCCCTACCAAAGTTCTGTGGTTTATTTTCTAAATTATTTCTTTATTAAGAATAATTTTGGGGCGCCCTGGGTGCTGGGGGTCGCAGCCTGACCCAAGAGTTGGCAGAGATCCTGGCAGCAATGGATTAAAAAAAAAAGAATAATTTTTGCTGGGCACAGTGGGCTCATACCTGTAATCCTAGCACTCTGGGAGGCCAAGGAGGATGGATTGCCTGAACTCACAGGTTCAAGGCCAGCCTGAGCAAGAGTGAGACCCTATCTCTAAAAAAAAATAGCTGGGTGTTGGGGTGCTGGTAGTCCCAGCTACTCGGGAGGCTGAGGCAAGAGAATCACTTGAGCCCAAGAGTTTGAGGTTGCTGTGAGCTATGATGCCATGGCACTCTACTTAGGGCGACAAAATGAGACTGTCTCAAAAAAAAGAAGAATTTTTCCACAAATATAAATTTGAGAAAACTGAAAATGTAGAGAAGGATTTAGGAGTAATTCAGATTACTAATAACATTGCCTTGAGGATGACCACACTATCACACAGCACGTAACCTACAGTATATACATACTTCAAGCACACATATACATGTACTCTTAACATATGGGCATCTATAATATAAACTGTACTAGCAAATGCTGGCTTTTCTGTTAAAATGAACAGGATATGTTTTTGTTTTCATACTGACTAGTAATAAATATTCCTAAAGTGAGGGGAAATTTTTTTCTGGCAGAAAATATAGAAATGATATAAATGCCTAAATAAAATTATAATATTTTTTCATTATAAAGTTTTTAAAGACCTTCTGAAGTGAAATAGAAAGTCTGCTTCATATTCAAATACCACATTGCTACTCAATCCCACTTTCTATTTATAAGTAGTTAATCATTAAGGTCTCATTTCAGACTTGCCTGTTTACATGTGCCTATGTATGAATAACAGGTGTGTGGTATTGTTTGGGGGCAGTTGGAACAGTTATGTAATTATATCCTTAGCAGGTATTCTGAGCAGGCAGAGTGATCCAAATGAAGAAGCTTAGAAATTAGCTTTGTGGAAATGCTCGTGGCCTGGACCTAGTTGGGCAGCAGGTGTAAGCCCAGCCAGGCAGATAAAGCACAGGTGCTTCAAAGGCCCAATACAATAACAAAAAAAAAAAGGGATTATCAGGCAGGAAGGAAGCTTGTAGCTAACAAGTGGTATGACGTGTAGGAGCAGGCTTTGTGAGGTGTGAGGAGAGGAGTGGACGGTCACTGTAGCAGGCAGATGGTGGTAGTGAGGCCTCGCTTCTAGGCCGTGTTGTGGTATTTGTCAAGGCAGAGATGAAGAAACAAATCAGAAACTCTGAAACTGGAACATGAGTTTTCTAAGTGTACTTTAGATGACTAAGGTGTAAGGGCGACCCAGTTTCTTAAATAGGATTATAAAGTTAAAGAGGAAAGGTTGACTTAATTTGGAGTCAGGTTAAAAATTGAATGAACCAGGCCAGGTGCGGTGGCTCATGCCTATAATCCCAGCCCTCTGGGAGGCCGAGGCAGGCGGATAGTTTGAGCTCACGAGTTCAAGACCAGCCTGAGCTAAAGTAAGACCCTGTCTCTACTAAAATAGAAAAACTGAGGCAAGAGGATCGCTCGAGCCCAAGAGTTGGAGGTTGCTGTAAGCTATGATGCTATGGCACTCTACCTAGGGTGACAGCTTGAGCCTCTGTCTCAAAAAAAAAAAAAAAATGAATAAGGCAAAGATCTCACCCTTAAAGGAGTTTACATTCTAATAGTGAAGGACCAAAATTAAATAACAAATTATAGTGAGTTAAGAGGTAACTCACTCTATAGGAGTTATCCTTCCTGGATAGGATAACAGGAAACTGGAGGATAGGAATGGGTAATTGTAAACAGTAGGTCAGGTTGATAGAAAACTTGAAGGACATGAGGGTGTGAACAAAAGGGCATGCTTATCGGGGGAAGGGCATTCTAGGTAAAAGGGTCAGTCAGTGTGAGCCCTGAGGTGAGAGTATAAGAGAATGATAACTGCTAAAAAGGGAAAGTTCTCTATTTAGAGAGAAATTAGTAAAACTAGAAATACACGTTTTGCCAAATACGTTGCACATTTTTCAGTTTGATATTAGAGCCCTTTTCAGAAGTCTAGAAATCTCACTTTAGTATATTTCATTATTTCTTACTTACTTGAAGATATTTCATTATAGTGGCAGACTGAGTAATGAAATAAGGGGAGGAAAAAATAGCATCAAGAAAGACAGCTAGGGCTGGGTGCCGTGGCTCACACCTGTAATCTCAGCACTTTGGGTGGATTGCCTAAGCTCATGGGTTCAAGATGAGCCTGAGCTAGAGAGAGACCCCATCTCAAAAAATAGCCAGGAATTGTGGCAGGCACCTGTAGTCCCAGCTACTTGGGAGGCTGAGGCAAGAGGATCACTTAAGCCCAAGAATTTGAGGTTGCTGTGAGCTGTGACGCCACAGCCCTCTACCCAGGGCCATAGCTTGAGACTCTGTCTCAAAAAAAAAAAAAAAAGAGAGAGAGTCTCACTATGTTGCCAGGCTGAATTCCAGCTCCTGGCCTAAAGCACCCCTCCTGCTTGAACCTCCTGACTGACTGGGATTACAGGTGGGCATCGCTGTGCCTGGCTGGATCACTCGTATTGAACCCGAGAGAAGCTTTCTGTGGTTAATCTCAAATGAATAATCTCTTGTGCACCTAAATCATACAGCTAAAAATGGAAATTAAATATCACTGGTTTGTTAAGTTTTATATAATTGGCTATGAAGTTTTTTGATTACCGGTGGGGCTGTTTTCCATGGGCTCACTGTTTGATTACTGGTGAGGCTGACTGTTTCCCGTGGGCTCACTAGTGGTAGTTTCTCTTATGAGTTACCAATTTTTGTCTCCCTTTGCTCATTTTATTCAGGTCTTATTATTTTTGCATTTCAGTCTATATCTGTATAATTGCTGGGGAATGGAATGTCATACATTTTTTTTTTCCCTCAAAGGCTTTTAAAGAAGCAGTTTTTTCACCGGGCACTAAAAGTAATGAAAATGAAGTATGATAAGGACATAAAGAAAGAAAAAGATAAAGGAAAAGCTGAAAGTGGAAAAGAAGAAGATAAAAAAAGCAAGAAAGAAAGTGTAAAGGATGAAAAGACAAAAAAGGAAAAAGAGAAAAAAAAAGATGGTGAAAAGGAAGAATCAAAAAAAGTGAGTTCAACTAAAATTCATTAAAAACCATTAGCACGTCTTATCACTACTGGCATAAGAGCACGTTTAAAATACTGCACAGCAGCCGCTTAACAAAACTATATTAGGGCTGTTACAAGTACCATGGTGAGATTTTACTTCTGTGTTACAGGTGCTGAACATTTCTCACTGCATGAATGTCATGTTGGATTTGGAGGCTCGCTTTGTTACTTCTTCTATCTTGTATTTTTACAGGAAGAAACTCCAGGAACTCCCAAAAAGAAGGAAACTAAGAAAAAATTCAAACTTGAGCCACATGATGATCAAGTTTTTCTGGATGGAAATGAGGTGAGAGTATTTAGCCTACAATTAGAAATCTAGTTTTCCATACGAGTTTCTAGAAGTAAGTTTGGAACTTTTATGAATAAAGTAATTTAGATAAATCTAACCTTCAGTTACATATACAAAAGCTACTCCTTTAAAAGTCCATAATTTCTCTGAATTTAGATTTTTAAAAGTCAGAATTAGATTGGGCTACGTGTGAGTGATAAGAAACTTGAAATAACAGTGGTTTAATACAAAATAGGAGCTTCTTTCTCACTTGTCACTGGAATCTAGATATCGGGAGTGCAGGTGAACAGCTTTCTCATCAATGAAATCCAGAGGTAGAGAGCGCAGAATCCAGAGGTAGGGAGAGAGCGCAGAATCCAGAGGTAGGGAGAGAGCACAGAATCCAGAGGTAGGGAGAGAGCACAGAATCCAGAGGTAGGTAGAGAGAGCACAGAATCCAGAGGTAGGGAGAGAGCGCGCAGAATCCAGAGGTAGGGAGAGAGCACAGAATCCAGAGGTAGAGAGAGAGCACAGAATCCAGAGGTAGGGAGAGAGAGAGCGCAGAATCCAGAGGTAGGGAGAGAGCACAGAATCCAGAGGTAGGGAGAGAGAGCGCAGAATCCAGAGGTAGGGAGAGAGAGAGCACAGAATCCAGAGGTAGGGAGAGAGAGAGCACAGAATCCAGAGGTAGGGAGTGCAGTTGGACAGCTCTGTGCTGAACCCACGCTCTTTGTACTTTTCTCCTCTGCCTGAGGCTTCTGGGTAAGGTTACCAGGTGGTCCCAAATGACTATCTACCTCATATCTGTATCCTAAAGAAGAAAGGAGGGGAAGGAACCTGCCTCCTCCTCTTTACAGAGATCTTCTTAGGGACACTGCCCAGGCATCCTGCAGTTTCTGTTGTGCTTGGCTTCCCTTGTCTGGAACCTAGTCACGAGGTCATGCTCACCTGAAGTAAACTCTTGGATATGCGCTTTTTATACGGGTTGATTATTTGCCCAGCTAAAGTGTAGAGTTTCCCTCTTTAGCAACAGAAAATGAGCAGAATGATTAAAAGAGAACACATCCTGGTCTCTGTCCTTTATACAGTATATAGCCAGACGTCACTTTAGAGGCTAAGATCTTCAACATTACTTAATGCTTTGCTCAAGGAGATGGTTTTATTGTATCTTTTGTAATGAGAAATTTGTGTGGTGGTTGCCTTTCATGAAGACTACTTAATTTACTCACTTAACCTCTGTATAAACTAGTATATAGCAGCCACTAAACTGTTGTGAATTTCAAGACATGTTCTTTCGTGCCATACCCACACAAAAGGAACACATGTAAAGTAGTGGCTCCTATGACTTTGTTTTTGAAATTCTAGGACAGCTTTTCAAAAACATGTGTTCTGTGTTCTGTGCTGGGCATGGTGGCTCACACCTGTAGTCCCAGCAGTCTGGGAAGCTGAGTAGGAGGATCTCTTGAGCTCAGGAGTTTGAGACCGGCCTGAGCAAGAGCAACACCCTATCTCTACTAAAAATAGAAAAACTAGCCAGGCACAGTGGCAGGCGCCTGTAGTCCCAGCTACCAGGAGACTGAGGCAGAAGGATGGCTTGAGTCCAGGAATTTGAGGTTGCTTTGAGATATGATGCCATAGCACTCTACCCAGGGCAAGGGCAACAGAGGAAGACTCTGTCTCAAAAGAAAAAAGAAGTGTTCTAGGCTTGTTCCAGACATACATACATGAGAATATCCAGAGTGGAATGAGAGAAGAGTATGTATCTGTAATAAAGTGTCCTCAGGTTATTCTTCTATAAGAGCTGGTTTTGAACTGCTGCCACATAGGGTGTCCATAAAGTTCCATTGCACACAAACTTTATGACCACCCTGTAGAAAACTGTAGGCCTTCTTTAATGTGGGAACTCAGATACCCTCAGTTAAACATTGAGTATCAGCTGTATGCCAGACATTTTTAAGGATGCTGGGAATAGCATGATAAATACAACAGAATGCATTGCTAGGAAGCATTTGTAGTGTAGCAGAGATACAAGGATCTAAACAGCTTAGTATATTACAGTGTGCCAGGTGTCACAGTATGAGAACACCAGCTATGAACAGTTAATTTAACCTGAAAGGCTAAGGAGGGTCTGAACACCCCCAAAAATTGAACTGAGCCTTGAAGGCTGATGGGCAGATTGCAGCTATATCAGGAAAGAGTTATAGACACATTAGGGGAAGGAGCAGCCTGAGCAGGAGGATGGTGTTTGCAGTCTTAAGAAAGCTCGATCTTATCCTGTGGAAAGCAACACGTACTCCCGAATGTCTAAAGTCAGTAGTATTTTCTTAAAAGCACATGTTTCTTTAGAATGGAAACTGACAAAAGTAATGTCATTGAGTCTAACTCAGAGAAGATGAGCAGAGTAAAATAGGAAGGGCAGAGGTTGAGTGGAACCCGGTGTTGGGAAGAGAAGTACCCAGGTAGACAGGTGGTAAGGAGTTCTAGTCAGTGTAGGGCTGGGAAAGGGAAGGGGACTAGTAGTCACAGCAACTGAGAAGCGAAAGTGAGGGATAAATAAGGGCTTCATGGAGGATGACCACCAGAGTCTGGTCTGGAGGATGAAGTACATTTCTGCTGTATAAAACAACAGCCTAGCAAAAATAAAGTCAGCTCTGAAGCAGTGGTTCCCAGCTTATGGGCTGTTGGTCCTCCATGGGATGGAAAGGGGGTGATGAGATTAGTTTGGGATGTCATAGAATCTTTATGTTCACCAAGCATGATCTTTAATGGTTTTTCACATCTTATCAGTGGGAGAGGAAAGGGTAGACTTGAGAGCTAGCGGAGCTGTAGTGGAGCCTGGTTGGAATCTGTCTTAACTGTGTTACCCAAACATCATTACATTAGAGACGAAAAGCTTGACAGCTCCTGGTCTTTCATTGGAATAAATAATGATTTAAACACAAGAACAAATTGTTTAAATGCCTGTAAGTAAACATATACAAATTTACTTAAATTCATTACAGAATTTATAGTTTGCTTACGATAACCGTTTTCCAACTGACTGGACACCAGAAGAACCACTACTCCTGAAAGAAAAGGTCTTTGGAATCTGTTTACCTAAAAACTACAATAGAGCCCCCGTAGCTGACCCCTCCCTACACTGACCACCTCTTAAAGCTGACCTGATTTTCAGAGATTGGACTTGCACTCAGTACAACTGCTGAGCAGTTTGTCACAGTCCCTGGGGTGGCCAACAGGTGCATTTCTCATGTGTTAAGAAGTTGGCAACGGCCTTAGGGTGACCTAAAATAAGCTGACCTCAGAACTCATAAGCACTGACATTTCTTGATTGTTCTAGGTGTATGTGTGGATCTATGACCCAGTTCACTTTAAAACATTTGTCATGGGATTAATTCTTGGTAAGTAGCAGGATGTAAGTAGCTTGAAAGTGAAATCTGAAATTTAGAAAAGAAAATGGAGACCACATAAAATATTTCTCTTTTTTCTTTTTTTTGAGACAGAGCCTCAAGCTGTCCCCCTAGGTAGAGTGCCGTGGCATTACAGCTCACAGCAACCTCCAACTTCTGGGCTCAAGCGAGTCTCTTGCCTCCGCCTCCCAAGTAGCTGGGACCACAGGCGCCCACCACAACGCCCGGCTATTTTTTGGTTGCAGCCGTCATTGTTGTTTGG
>CAUYTI010020986.1:0-14721 GCA_963575145.1 Galago senegalensis
AAAGCAATAACTGAGAAAATGACATGAAGGCTGTGTTGACCAGTTTGATGGAAGTATTTCAGAATGCATGTGAAAACCCCACACTGTACCCCAGAAGAGTATCAATGTACATAGTTAACATTCAATAAAAAAAAAAAAGGAAAAAAAAAAAAGGGAACAGAGTATACCTCAAGTTCTGAAGAATCTTGAGTGTAAGAAGTTTTTGGTTAGAGGTAGGGCAGTCTCTCCCAAGGGCCCTGGCTTAATCTTCCCCTATAGAACCCTCACCAATCCCAAACAGAAAGAACCACCACCCTGGTGGTAGTGGGTAAAGGAGAAGGCCCTAAATGATAGGGAGCTGGTGCTATGGTCCTCTCTGTCCAGGGGCTCCCTGCCATGCTTCACTCTTCTCTCAGCCGAAAGTGGCCTGCCCTGAATGCCCGAGCTCCAGGAGACCCACCAGTCTCCCATGGCTATTGCCACCTGATTGGGCACAAAGGACTATTATTTTTGTATCCAATAACGTAGAGACCAGGGGCGGAGATTTCTGGGTTGAAATAGCTCAAAAAAAATACTGTCTATGCAGAAAGAAATAGGCTGCACCCTCCCCGCAGAACCCAGGCATAGTGGGCAGAGTACTGTTGGTGTGTATTCCCCTCTGATTATCTCACAGAGCTCACCAACATCAAAAGCTCATGCTTGGAAGCAGAGGCAGCTATGGGAGCATTGGGTGGCTGGAAGAGGAGACATCCATGTCCCCATGTCCTTCCCTGATTGCCTAGCTTTAAACTACCAAAATGCTTCCTTGGGTCTGTAACCAGATATGATGGATCTTCTTCCAGGCAAACAGTGCAAGAATGATGTCAGATAAAGTGCCATGCACTCATGTCTTAGTCTCACTTCAGCTTGTAGCAGGATGAGAGGAATTATCATCAGAGTAGATAGGAGAACTCGGGCTCTCCTACTCCTCCTCAGCTAAGCAGAGCTGTATCAGCCTGAATTCAACCCAAGGTAGGGGTAGGGGAAATGCTTAGCTTTAAATTCCCAAATTGGTACGTTAGGCCAATGACTAAAGAGAGTGGGCCCTTTCCAGGCAAACAATGTGGGCAAAATGCTAGGGCAGTGCCATCTGCTTGTGTCTTGTTTTACTGTAGTCTTCTGCAGAGTGGTGGCAATTATCTTAGGTATATGTAGGGGAACTTGGGTTCCCTTGTCGCTCATCAGCTGACACAGCCCAAATTCAGCCCAAGTGATCAAACTCCTGGAATGATACCCTGAGCCTATAACCAGAGAGGGTGGGGCCCTTCTCATGCAGACTGTGATTTTAGGAATCTGCAGGAATTAAAGTTTCCTTGGAACTTAGTCCCACAGAAGCCAGCTGCAGGGTGCTGAGCAACATCCTGGGCACATGCTATAAAGCCTGGTTTTCTTGCTGTTTCACAGGCATGCTGGGGATTTAGCCACAAGCCAAAACTCAGCCTAAGGGCAGGGCCACATAGTGTAAAATTCACAAAATGGTGCCTTGATCAAAAAGGTTGGAGCTCCACCCAGGCAGCATGAGAGAGAAACCATGGAAAATACTATCTGCCCACATCTTAGTCTCACTGTAGCCTGCAGCATCACAGTAGAGACCTTCCCAGTGGGTCATGGGAGCATCTAGGCTCCTCTGTCCCTCCCTGGAGCTACACAAGTATGTCTGCTATCCCTTAGTACCTTGGCACTTGGAATGACACCCGGCTCAAGATGCTCTAGGCTTGGATTCCTATGGGATTCCATGGGATTCCTTTCTGGAACAATGTCTCTGTGCAATTTCTAAGCAGCTCTCTATGTTAGGCTCAAGACCTGAGTGAGTTGGGGAGATTCTCTTATAGAAAGATCATAAAAGCTCATCTTATAGAGAAGAGCCCTGGGAGCTGCTCTCTTAATGTTATACTGCATTCAGGAGCTTCCCCTAGCTGATATCCATCCCTAGCCAAGGCAAGTTATCCTGGACACGCTTCTTACCCATTCAGTGCTTCCTGTCCCTTCCCTGGTGAATCCTAGATTCTCTCCTAAATAATCTGTTCAAAATGTGAGCATCTGCTTCTTATTCCACTTCTTCTCCATGAAGGCTGCACTTATTTCCACTTTCTCCTATCATTTTAGTGTTAGTATTGCCATATGTAACTATGCATGTGGCAAACACCCCAAAAGATAACATCATAATTATTATTTCAAATAGTTTTTGTTTTTGAAGAAATTAAGAGAAGAAAAGAGAAAAAATGGATAGTCTTTTATATTTATCCATATATTTAACATTTCTATTGCTCCTTTTTCCATCCAATGATGTTGAATCACCACCTGCTATCATTTCCTTTCAGCCCAAAGGGCTACATTCAGATTTCGTGTAAGTAGATCATTTTTTGTTTATCTATAAAGGTCTTTATTCTGCCTTCATTTCTGAAAGATAATTTTGCTAGATAGAGTATTCTTAGTTGGCAGGTGCTTTTTTTTTTCCTCTTGTGAGTACTTTGACATTTTCCTCTGCTGCCTTCTAGATGCCACATTTTTATGAAAGGTCAGTTGTTAATCATACTGTTACCACCTTACATCATCAGTCATTTTTCTTGTACTGCTTCAGGATTTTGTCTCTGTCTCTGTTTTTGAAAGTTTTTATTAACATAGGTCTAAATGTGGATACCTTCATCTTTATTTTAACTTAGTATTTATTGAGTTTCTTAAATACACAGATTAAGGTTTTTCGTCAAATTTGAGAAGTTTATGCCCATTAATTCTGGAAAAAAATTGCCCCTCTCTTTCCACTACATATGAGTTCCCATTACAATGTGCTGATAAGCTCTATAGGTCTTTGAGTCTTCATTTTTCCTCCATCTTATATTGTTTTTTTTTTTTTGTTCTTTAGATTGGATAATTTCTATTGATTTATCTTTAAGCATATTTATTGTCTCTGTTGCCTTCCCAAACCTGTGGAACCCATCTATAGAACTTTTTTCATTTGAGCTATTGTATTTTCCAAATCTGAAAAATACAATAGCTCTTTCCTATTTGGCTCTTTTTTAGTTTCTATTCTCTATTTGCATTTCCTATTTATGTAATCATTGTCACCATATTTTCCTTTACTTCTTTGAATGTAATTTCTTTTACTTCTTCAAACATATTTATAAAAGCTGCTTTGATGTTGCCTGCTTAACTCAAATTCTTGGCAGATTCAGTTTCCATTTTGCTTTGTTGTATCTTTGCAGATTTTATATTTTTGTTGAAAAGCTGACATTTAAATAATATATTGTAGAAATTTAGAAGTTGTTTTGTTTATTGATTCATTTTTCTGAAAGCTTTTTTAGTAACTTGAACAACCTTATAGTGCAGAACCTGCTTCTCAAACTGTGTACAACTGCTGATGTTTCTGCTCATGTTTTGAAATTGTGTTCTTAAAATTAGTTTTAACTTTTTTAACTTGCTTTATTAAGGCTTACCCATGTGTCATAAATAATTTAGTGTTCAATTAATGATTTAACACTTATATTCCCAAGGCACTTCAACCCTCCACCAGTCAATATGTGTGTATATTGGGAAACACATCCAAAGTTCAGCCAATTCTCAAGCATGACTTGGCTTTTACTTTCTACTATATTCTCTGTGCACGTGCAGTTGATGGTTTTCCAGTCCTCCAGAAATGTGTGGAAAGCTTATTCAGCTTTTCTATGGCTCAGTCACTTCTCAGATCTCCCATTAAACTAGTAGTTTGTCCACCACATTCCCAAAATAAAACCAGATCCTCAGGCAAGAAAAGGTTTTCTCTTTGTTTCCTATTGAGTTTTCTGATTTTAGATGACCAAGCCATGGGTTTTTGCCTCAAGTTGAATCTGGCCATTCAAGGAAGCAAAACTTCTGGTGTTCATAACCAATGCTATCTTGGTAAAACTATAGCTTTCACCAATTAGACAGGGTGAGAGAGGTATGGAAGCAGCACCACCACCACCAACAACAACAACAAAACACATATTACCACCATTTTATTCAAGAATAAACACTTTTCAATTATCTGCCTTGGGGCAATTCTCATAATCCTGAAATGGTTACTATTGAAAAATTTTCCAGTTTTATATTTAACATTTTTTACACATAAAATTCACTGACCTCTTTACACTATCATAACTGGAAACACCTCTATAATATGGTTTTATACCACCTCTCCCTAGAGTATCGAGAATATACTCTTGTCCCACTGATATTGGGCATTGTATGATAATGATATATTAGCAGAGGGTTTATACTATGTAGTCTCACACAATTTGGCTTAGCTCTTGCACTCCTGTGACCCTTGATCAGAAGAGCATACCTTGGACAGTCACTGGTCCTAAAATAAAGAAACATAAAAGCAAAACTATATCTAATCTTCAGCCTGGAACCAAGCTCAGCTGAGTTCAGCCAAGTACAGCAAACTCCATCTGAAACCCTACAGATATAAGAATAAGGAGATAATAATATTTATTATTATAAACAATTGAGATTTTGGCATTGTTTGTTATGCAGCAATGTCGACTTATGGAGTCACCTAATAATAGATAGTGTCCTATCTAACCTATTCTACATCAGCAAGATAACAAAGTAGTACTATGCTCTGCTTTGTACAACCTTTTCAATGAATGCAGAATGAAGAGCAATGTCTACATTATAAACATCAAATGCCATGGAAAGGTAATGAAATAGTTACCATGGATTTATCAGTAAATTCTTTATAAAGAGATAACAATGGACAGGTGAAAGCCTACAAGAGCCATTTTCTTCAAGAGTTATTGACAAAGAAGTAGAGAAGTATGTGAGAGATTTAATTATGTTTTCATGAGGCTGATAGATCAAGTTTAGCTCTAATTCAACCTTACTCTATTACTTTTACAGGGGTCCTCAAACTGGGGGGCCTTTTTAAATAGGGGACCAGTTCACTGTCCTTCAAACCATTGGAGGGCCGGACTGTGGGCCCCAGGATGAGTCAGCTGCTAAGCAGGACAGGCAGTGGCAACAAAAACACCCAGCAGACCAAATAAATGTCCTAGGTGGGCTGTATGTGGCCCATGGGCCATAGTTTGAGGACGCCTGCTAGTATTATAAACTGAAGATCCATAAGCAAGGTTGCATTCTAAACTTCTATTTTGTTGCAGGCCTTGTATCGTTTGCACATCCCAAATGGAGCTTACTGAGCAGTTTCATCAGTTTAATTCCATTCACAAAATCTAAAACAGAATACCTACAACATTACATAGCAGCTGAAGACATCCTAGAATCTCTCACTAGAGTGATAAAACTTGCTAATAAATACCTGTTTATGATGCAATGTGATATGTGTAATAATAGATGTCTGCCTGTTTGGTGGAAATGCCACCTCACAGATCGAAGAATGTTAACTTAAAAATCAGAACTCTTACCAGCATCATAAGGAATAGTGTCAGTTTGGGCATTGAGATAGTCCTTGTATTGATGTACCACTGGAATGTGTGTATGCAGAGAATGGAAGACAGCAGGACATTCAAGGATCTATTGTATAAGAAAGCCGATGTCAAATAAATCACACGCAAGGAGAGCAGGATAAATGCTATAAGAACATACTGAAGCACAGCATCAGGCAATGCAACAGAGCTTTGGACTGCTGGGAAATAGCAGCAGTACACAATGCAGCGCTAGCTACACTATGAAGAATGTGAAGAAAGCCCAAGAAAGCCCTCAGGTGAATAGCTAAACAACAATGGGCTACACCTGCTAGCCCAGGATCAAATTTCATATATAAACAGTTCATTATACGTTCGCCTACTTAGCCACCTTTGAACATGGACATTGTATCTTGAACCCACAGCATTGTCTTCAAAAATAGAAGCCAAAGAATAATTCTAGCTATAGTCTGTCAATACCTTATATATTTTCATATGTTTTTCTGAACAATTGTTCATATAAATTCTAAATTTTAGTGTACCTCACACTACAGGTAATAGGTTAGTAGGAAGACTTCTGGCAGCTATTTGAATAGATAGCTAATCCATAACCACTAATTCAAAAGCCAGAAATATCTCTGCCCTACAAGGAAATCAGCTATAATGAAGTCCATGGACTTTGTCAAGAAAAGCAGCAGAGCCTGCCATGGGACCAACAATTTTGTAAAAGCTTACAGATTTCATAGGCTATCTGCTTTCTCTAGAAAATTTTCTTAATTAATAAAGAACATGCAAGGTTATATTGGATAAAAGTGTGCCTAAGAAGCAATTACAAGCATTGGGGAAAACATAGCCAAATTATCAACTGTAATCATACATCAACCAGGAGCCATATTATGTGAGAACAACAGTCATATACATGATCTTAGCTAAAGGCTGAAAAACAGTGAGAGCAATAGTCCTATAAGATTCATTAACTCATAGAGTATCAACAAAACATAATATTAATAAAAATAGTTCTTCATAATGATAACATTGTCTTATCCAGAAAAAGTGCCGGGCATGGTGGCTCATACTTGTGATCCCAGGTATGAGATACCTTGGGAGGCTGAGGCATGAGGATCACTTGAGGCCAGGGACTTCAGACCCACCTACATAACACAGTAACCTTGTTTCTACAAAAAATGTTTTTAAATAGCTAGGCATGATAGTATGCACTCATAGTCCTTGCTATGCTGGGAAGCTGAGGTGGGAAGGTTGCTTGAGCTCAGGAGTTGGACATTATCATGAGCTATGATCATGCCTCTGCACTCCAGCCTGGGCAACAGAGTGAGACACTGTCTCCAAAAAGAGAGAGACAAAGAATGAGAAAAGAAAAGAAAGGAAAAAGAAGAAAAGCCTATATTAAATTGCTTTCTCTGCTTAAGAAGATATAAAGTACCATTTAAAGAGATTTTTCTCAGAAATAAATTACACAGTGATGATTCTAGTGAACATTTTAATGTTTAAATGTATCTGGAAAATATAAACACATAAAATACTTCATTGCACAATGGCTTTAGATCATTACTGTTTAATATAAATGTAAGCCACAAATGGAAATGACATATGTAATTTTAAGTTTTCTTACAGTCACTTTAAAAGAGATTTTAAAAGAGTGAAATTAATTTCAATAACAAATGTTATTTAACCTAGTATAGTGTCAACATAAAAATTATTGATAAGATTTTTATATTAATTTATACTAAGTCTGTGAAATCTGATATGTGTTTTGCACTACAGCACATCTCCATTTGTACTAGATGCATTTCAAGTGTTCAAAAGGCATCTTTGGCTAATGACTACCATATTGGACAGTACAGATATCAATAAACAAATCTTCACTGAAAAACTGAAATTAATGCAATATACACACACAATATTCCAATCCAATATTCCGGGCCACTAGAAAAATTCCAGACATCAAGCCACATGTGTTTTCTGTTTTCCCATAAACTCTCTAGGCAAGGATGAAAGAACTTAATATATATGAGAATGTCCAGAAAGTATTCAGCCATTGTTAATACTATTTTTCACATTACATGGCTACTTTCCAGACAGCCCGGAAAACCATTACTAAAGCAAAAAAGGTTAGTACTAATTCCTACTGAGTAGAAGGGAAGCATTCCAAATTCTTAGAAGTTTAGATTTGCAAAGAAATTTTCTCTGTAAATTTTTGTGACCATTCAGAGTTAAATATTGCCTTTGATACTATAGTCCTTTCATAATTGGAGAGAAGGAAGGAGAATTGTGAGCACTTCGTACCATTTATGTAGTCACTTCTGAGCTTTCTAAGAGTAAAAGTTCAATCTTCAAAGCTATAATTCTAAAATAACGGAATGTTAGAACCTTTGAGTTTCAATCTATGTCTAGATCACAGAAAGAGCCTACTAAATAAATCTACCAAAAATAGCTTAAAGTACAGCTTTTCTCCATACGTTTTTGTACTAAACATCTATTGGTTTAGGGTCATTTAATTGATTTTTTTATTTTGTGAAATCTTGATATTAATATTTAATAATTATGTTATAATTTGGGACTATGAATCTAAAGTCACACATAAATTTCTCTGAGTTTAATTGCCTCTTTTAAAACTAATTGATCAACATTAAAATTAAAATCTTTATGCACAAAATATAGGAAAATACAAAGAAAATCTTTCCTTGGGAGGTATACTTTCTCTTTGATCTAATTCAGATCTTTTGTCATTATATTATTTTCTACAAGTCCTGGTCTTATTAAGACCTAAGCCTTGTGGAATTCCCTTGCTCAACTTCCTCTCCCATACCAAAGAAGGAGGCCTAGCATGCTTGAAAGGCAAGGATAAATTTAAGCCCTGCTTTATTCATTCTAGATACATCCTTTTCTTTAGAGTGCTAAGGCATCAGCCACAACCTCAAACTCTTAGGTTCAAATGATCCTCCTGCTTCCACCTCTTGAGTAACTGGAACTACAGTTGCCTACCACAATGCCCAACTAATTTTTCTATTTTTAGTATAGATTGAGGTCTTGCTCTTGTTCAGGATGGTCTTAAACTCCTTAAGCTCAAGCAATCCTCCCACCTTGACCTCCCAGAGTGGTAGGTGGCTGAGCCACTGCACCCAACCACATAACTTTCCATAAGGATTAAAATAATCAAAGTTTCTGTATCTCAATCTCCCTTTCCCCTTTAATGCTTGGGTGAGTACCAGCAACATGAACCTATGTTATTCTCCTTTATCTTTAATTTGATTTAATTTTCCTGGTGATTAAGACATTAAAGAGGTTACAGTGTGGGTTGCTTGCCTAGAAGTAATCTCATCTTCAGATGATTTTGCATATCTTTTCGTAAATTTGATGTCAGTTTTAAAATGCGATTCTAAATGACTATTTTCTTTACTTTCAATTCTAGAGTCTTGCCACCTAAATCCTTCTAAGTAGAAAATAATGTAACTCTGGTAGGCAGAATAATTTCCCTCCCCTCCCGTAAAAATATATGTCCTAATCTCCAGAGCCTGTGGATCTAGTACATTTCATAGCACAAAGGAACTTTCAGTTATAATTAAGTGAAGGATCCTAGATGGGAAGATTCTTCTGGATTACCAATGTAACCACAAGGGTCTTGGTAAGTGAAAGAGGGAGGTAGGAGAATCAGAGTCAGAGAAGATGTGATGGTGGAAGCAGAGGTCAGAGTGATGAATTGCTAGCTGGAAGGGCCATGAGCCAAGGAGTGTGGGCAGCCTCTAGAGCTGGAAAAGTCAAGGAGTTCCCCTAGTAGTTCCCATAGAAGAATGCAGCCTTGCTTTCAGACCCATGAAATCCATTGCAGACTTTTGATCTTCAGAACCATAAGTAATAAATGTGTGTTGTTTTAAGCCACTAACTCACTGGTAATAAAAAAAAAAGAATATAACAATTGAAAATGTGATGATTTATTAAAGCAATAGGAAATAAACATAATAACTAAAACTTTTAGAGATATCTGCCTCCAGTCCACCTGGTCTTTTGTCATTCTTAGTCAACACATTGCCTTCTGTGATCAACTCCGACGAACATTCTGAGCCAGTGCCTATCTATTATTTGAAATCTATGTGGAGACTTCAATCTCACTTTGTAGTGCTGTGGAAACTCGAATCTAAGAATTCTAAGAATGTTCAATAAGCATTAAATAAATCATTGAATTTCTCAGAAAGTGATCAATATAGTTAGCATGAAAAGGAAAGACATTAACTAGAGATGATCACTAATTGATAAATGTAACTTTTCAGAGCTCCCGGAGTAGAATAAATTCAAAAGTACTGACCTCTGCTAAACAAATTCACAAGAGACTTAATATAAACCCAATGTCAATTTATTAATTTAAGTTTGCAACATTTCTTTCCAGTGATTAAATTATTAATGCTCACAAGCCAGGAAATATTCTTAGTATCAGATCATTTGGTAGATTTAATTAATAAGCCTAAAGCTACTTGAGGAGTATGAATCAGAACAAAGGTAGAGAGACAGCTGTCGGGAATAATTCTGCTGTGCTGGTCAGATACTTCAGAGAAGACTCTAAGCTCTTGCCTTTTAACATCTTCTCTGTCAATAGATTTTTATCCTTTGTTCAGAAAAATCTTTTCTCTTTGAGATTTTATCTTGTTTTTTTTTTTGTTGTTGTTGTTGCTTTTTTGTGTGTTTTTTGAGGCAGAGTCCCACTCTGTCGCCCTGGGTAGAGTGCTATGGCATCATAGTTCATGGCAACCTCAAACTCTTGGGCTCAAGAGATTCTCTTGCCTTAGCCTCCTGAGCAGCTAGGACTACAGGCACCTGCCACAATGCACAACTAGCTTTGTTTGTTTTGTTTTGTTTTTAGTGGAGATGTTGATCTCACTCTTGCTCAGGCTGGTCTCAAGCTCCTGAGCTTAAGCAATCCACCTGCCTTGGCCTCCCAGAGTGCTAGGATTATAGGCCTGAGCCACCATTCCTGGCCTTTCTTTGAGATTTTAAATAATAAATATAGAGGGTGAGAAGAAGGAAAGGAGAGAGAAATAAAATAAACAAAATCCTTAAGACTATAGAAGTATAGATGTAATATTTCAGCAGAAGCAGTTATACAGAAAATAAACAGAGATTGTTCAGTTTTGCAGTATAGAACAAGTGCAGATAGAAAAAGAAGCAAAGACAGTAGTGCTGAATCATGTACCTAGCAGACTAGAAGAGCAAGAGGCCCCTCCAGGGAAAGCGATTCTAGTGTCCCAAGTACAACCACCTGCTATTTCTTCCCGAGACCTGCCTATGGAATGACTATAGATTTTGCTTTCCTAACTTCTTTACTTCCCCACGTATCTTTACAACAAATCCCCTGGATTAGGGTAAACTGTGAAAGTCTCCTCTATTCTTTGCAGCCCAGAACTTGAACACATTCACCTAGGCTCTAGGAAAGCCATTTGAAATTTTATTAGCTCTGATGGTTGTTAATCTTATGTGTCAACTTGACTGGGCTAAGGGACATCCAGTCACTTTAGCTGGTAAGACATTATTTCTGGGTGTGTCTGTGTGGGTGTTTCTGGAAAAGATTCTCAGTTGAATCATTAGACTGACTAAACAAGATTTGCCCTCATTAATGTTAGAGAGCAACATTCAATCCTTTAGGGCCCACATGGAACAAAAAGGCAAAAAGGCACAGGAAGGGAAAATTCTCATTCTCATTCTCATTCTCTCCCTCTCTCTCCTGGGACATCCATGTTCTCCTGCCCTGAGACATTGGAATTCCTAGTTCTTGGGCCTTTTGGACTCTGAGACTTACTATCAACCTCAGTAGTGTTCAGGTTTTCTCCTTCAAATTCAGAAATATACTATTGGTTCCCCTGGTTCTTAGAACGTTGGACTTGGATAGAATTACATCACAGGCTTTTTTGGTTCCCTAGCTTTCAGATGGCTTATCTGGCATATCATGGGACTTCTTGGCCTCCATAATTGTGTGATCCAATACCCACAGTAAATCTTGTCTTTAATATCTATATCTGTATCTACATCTATGTCTATCTATCCTGTTGGTTCTGGTTCTCTGGAGAACCCTAACCAAGAAAGTATACTCTACCAATAACCAATATATTTCTATTCCCTAGATTCACTATCTATACCCTACATTCTTTGGACAATGCTGAAGATGTGAAGAAATTCTGTATCCTTTTGCTTTTCCCCTCAATACCATATAACAATTATAGCACACAAGATATATATGCTCAAACAAGGCAGCAATCGGTCAGGTCAATGTTCTGACCTTGTTATTACTATACAGTATGATTCACCTTGTTTATTTGTTTCCTAGAATGGTTTGAGTTACACCTGAAAAAATTACAGAACTGCAACAAAAGTAAAAATTGGACTACATCAAAATTAAAAACTTCCAGGCGTCAAAGGATACAGTTCAAGAGTGAAAAGGCAACAATATAATGGGAGGAAATGTTTACAAATTATGTATCTGTTAAGGCATTAATGTCCATAATAGAAAGGATGCCAAAAAATGCATACACATTTAAAGAAAGCAAAAACTGTATTCAAATTGTAATACTCAATATATACTGATAATGTTTATTATCTTATATATTATATCTTGTATCTCTTGTAATTGCAGAAGTCAAATGTGACTTGAGTATTACAATATATAAAGAATTTCTATACATGTAATTCAACAACAAAAAAATCCCCTTTAAAAAATTGGCCAAGAACTTAAATAAGCATTTCTCCAGAGAAAATATACAAATGGCTAACACATACCTAAAAAGATGCTGAACATTACTAATCATTATGGAAAGACAAATCAAAACCACAGTGTAATATCACCTCATACCCATTATGGTAGCTACTATAAAACAAAGAAAGAAAATAGAAAGCTTTGAGGGCAATGTGGAGAAATTAGAATCCAACGAATGCCATTCTAAGCTCTCAGCCCCAGAATCCTCAGTCTACATGGGGTTTGTCTCCACGGCAGCCACCTCCCATTGCTCCTCTGGGCCAGGGAGGGAGCAATGAAGGAAGGAGCTCTGAAGCACACTGTGCCTGGGTGTAGTGCATCCCCTCCACCACTGGGGGATCAGGGCAGAGCAGGACCTGCTATTGGCCTACATAGCACTGGCAGTACCACCTGAATAGCACTACAGTCAGACTTGGGCAGAAAGAGGGCCCAGCTACAGCAACTCACCTGTCACACACTAAGTGTATTCTAGGACCCAACCAACCACAGTGGCCCTGCCTACACATACTTCTCAGCCCTATGGCCCTACCTACATGTGCTGCTCAGCCCTGGGCCTCCAAAGTGCTGCCACAAGAGCACTACACACTGCCCAGCTACTATGCCCTTGGCCCCACACACCACCACAGACATGCTCATCACAAGCCACCCCTGCTGCATGCCACCACTGCCCTACTGCCCCAGGACCTAGGTGGAGTGAAGGCCCAAAGCCCTGCCACCTCTGGCCACCATCTGAATAGCCTTGCCCAGTTGCCACTGCCACCATTACAGGGAGAGCTAGGGAGAGCAAACCCTCACACCGCCTGCCCTCATGGAGAAGGATTAGCCCAGCCCCCTGCCCAAGCTTCCAACAACAGCCTGGGGACCAACTCATCACTGCACACAAATATCCCCTGCTTGGACTGTGACAACCATAGGAGAATGGGATGATGCATGAGAAGAGCTGCATAATAGGCTCTCAGTATATCCACCCCTCTCCTGCTGGTCAGTCCTCCAGAGTAGAGCACAAGTGCACTACCCAGGGCCCTCTCCTTCTATTCATTAAGTAGGAGAGTTCCCATCAGAGAACAGGTATACCACAAACACACCTGTCTTGAGCTCAGATAAGAAGGAACCAGCATAAAAACTCTGGCAACAAGACAAATCAAGCTGTTTCAATGCCCATAAAAGATGACAATAGGTCTCCAACAATGGACCCCAATGTAAAATAAATTGTTGAAATGTCAGATATGGAATTTAGAATATGGATGGCAGAGAAGGTGAATAGGATTGATCAGATAATTGAAAATCGAAACAAATAAATCAAAACACATTAATTCAGGATGTGAATGAGAAGTTTTCTAAAGAGATTGATAACATAAGAAAATATAAAACAGCACTCAAAGAAATAAATCATTTAGGGAATTTCAAAACAGAGCAAAAAGTCTTAATAAATTAGACTAAGCAGAAAAAATATTTTTGAAGCTTGAAGAGAAGGCTTTTGAGTTAGCCCCGTCAGTCAAAAATGTAGAAAAAAAAGAATGAGCAATCACTCAAAGAAATATGGGACTATGTAAAATGAGCTCAGACAAGAATCATAAGTATCCCTAATGGAGAAGAAAAAGCAAAAATCATGGAAAGCTGACTCAGCACCTATAGGGGCTAGGGTGCCAGCCACATACACCAGAGCTGGCAGGTTCAAATCCAGCCCAAGCCTGCCAGACAACAATGACAATTACAACCAAAAAAATAGCTGGGTGTTGTGGCAGGCACTTGTAGTCCCACCTACTTGAGAGGCTGAGGGAAGAGAATTGCTTAAGCCCAAGAATTTGAGGTTGATGTGAGCTAGGACGCCATGGCACTCTACCCAGGGTGACAGCTTGAGACATTGTCTTTAAAAAAAAATCATGAAAAGCCTATTTGAACAAATAATTAAAGAAAACTTCTCATGTATCACCAGAGATTTAGATAGCAAGATACAAAATAGTCATCAAACACCTGGAAGATTCATGTCAAATAAGACATCACCAAGATACATAGCAATTGGTCTGACCAAAGTTAAAAAATGAAGGAGAAAATTCTACAAGCTGCAAGATGAAAGCATCATATAACACACAAAGGAAAATTCATCAGACTAACAGCAGACTTCTCAGCAGAGAGCTTGCATGCCAGAAGGGTTTGGAGTCCAGTTTTTAGTCTTCTTAAACAAAACAACATACCAACCTAGAATTTTGTGTCCTGCAAAACTAAAGTTTCATAAATTAAGGAGAAATAAAGTCTTTTCCAGACAAGCAAACACTAAGAAAATTCATCACCACTAGACCTGCTCTATAGGAAATACTCAAGATTTCCCTATACATGGAACAGAATAATTGATATTCACCAGTGTAAAAATAACCAAAAGTTAAAGCTCACAGCTTTCTTTTTTTTTTTTTTGAGACAGAGCCTCAAGCTGTCCCCCTGGGTAGAGTGCCATGGCATCACAGCTCACAGCAACCTCCAACTCCTGGGCTCAAGTGAGTCTCCTGCCTCTGCCTCCCAAGTAGCTGGGACCACAGGTGCCTGCCACAACAACACCTGGCTATT
>CAUYTI010020987.1:0-11532 GCA_963575145.1 Galago senegalensis
TTTATTTTTATTTTTTTTGAGACAGAGCCCCAAGCCGTCCCCCTGGGCAGAGCGCCGCGGCACCACAGCTCACAGCAACCTCCAACTCCTGGGCTCAAGCGAGTCTCCTGCCTCCGCCTCCCAAGCAGCTGGGACCACAGGAGCACGTCACAATGCCCGGCCATTTTTCTGGTTGCAGCCGTCATTGTTGTTTGGCAGGTCCGGGCTGGAGGTTTTTGTTTCCAGTCCTTATCTTAAACATTGTTATTATTGTTAAATTTTAAGCCTTTTTGATTTTGTGATGGCAAAAACTGGAAACCTAGTAAACACATATATATGTAAAAAAAAATTTGTTAGAATAAGTATTTGATGAGTGAAATATACAAAAGCATAAAGCTTCACAGTGTTGGTGAGAACAAGGGAGAATTTATTTCTTCCACATATAGTTGGGATGATTTCTGCTTTCAGGCTTTAAATAAGTTAGGGCATAAAAATATTTCGGGTGGGAGTGGTTAATGTGCTGTGTCTCTCTCCTTCAATGGTGACGTGTTGGCAATCCAGTGAGTTTTCATCTGAGCCTTGTTTTTAATTCTCCTCTGTGAACTTGACGTTACATTAACTTTTAGATTCCGGAAGTAGGAATGCCCTAACTTATTGCATTTTTAAATTTTTTTATTTTTGCAGTTTGGGGGCAGGGCTGGGTTTGAATCTGCCACCTCCGGCATATGGGGCCAGTGCCCTACTCCTTTGAGCCACAAGCCCCGCCCTAAGGAATGCCCTAACTTCTTAAGTCATGCTGTCTCAGTTACTACCTACTTCTGTCTTCAGTGGTAAATCACAGCCCATCCTCCCTTTGGGCCAGTTATAAACCACTCAGAGTGTTAAAGAATGAATCATGCCTATAATCCCAGCACTTTGGGAGGCTGAGGCAGGAGAATCACTTGAGGCCAGGAGGTTGAGACTAGCCTGGACAACATAGTGAGCCCCCCATCTCTGCAATAAACTTTTAAAAGTCATCCAAGCATGGTGGCACACACCTGTAGTCGCAGCTACCCAGTCTTTATTTATTTATTTGAGACAAAAGTCTCACTTTGTCACCCTCTGTGGAGTGCCATGGTGTCATAGCTCAGGGCAACTTCAAATTCTTGGGCTCAAGAGATCCTCTTGCCTCAGCCTCTCACGTAGCTGGGACTATAGATGTCTGTCACAATACCTGCCTATTTTTAGCGATGGGTGTTCACTCTTGTTCAGGCTGGTAAGCTTAAGCAATTCACCTGCCTTGGCCTCCCAGATTGCTAGGATTATAGGCATGAGCCACCCTGCCCAGCAGCCATTCAGTCTTTAGCTACAAGGCTAGAGGATTGCATGAGCCCAGGAGTTTGAGGCTGTCGTGAGCTACGATTGGGCCAGTGCTCTCCAGCCTGGGTGACAGAACCAGATCCTGTCTCTTAAAAAAATAAAAAGAATGAATCAAGTATGATGTGATGATGCCACAACATAGAAAGACACAGGGGACTGATAGATGCTCTAGAAACTGTTTCACCTGCCTCACAAGTTCTGACAAAGAAATACACAGGAAGCACTTCATCAGTTAAAATTTTCTTTAGAAATGCAAGATACTCTTATGGGTCAGAGCTGAGTCACGTTGGCTGATATGAAGATACTCTTATGGATGACACTAGAGCCTAAATTGTCTGGAGCGAGTAAAAAAGCATTATGAGATCTTGTGACCTCATGTCTTTCTTTTTTTTCTTGAGTGAGAACCAGAAATAGAAGGATAAATTACCAATGTTTGAAATAAGCAAAAAGCTGTGATTTCTCCAGCAATAATTGTTGTGTCTTAAAAGGCAGTTTGCTTCATTTAAGTCTGAGTTCTAGGAATAGCCCCCATCCCTGCAGTGTCTGGGGGTGTGGAGTTGCCCATTTTCAGCAGCTGCTCCGTGGACCTCAGCACCCCACTTACTGGGTGATCGTCCCTGAATCTGACCCACTGGAGCAACAGGCACCTTTGGAGGCTCTTCCCGTGAAAAGAAAAAGAGCAGCACCATTTTTGGAGAAGCTAAAGATTGGTCCTTATGTGGGGTAGAGCAGTGGTCCTCAATCTTTCTGGCATCAGGGACCAGTTTCATGGAAGACAAATTTTCCAGGCACAAGGGGTCAGGGTGGGATGTGTGAGGTGGGACAAGAGGCAGAGCTCAGGTGGTACTGGTCCGAGGCCCAGGCCTTGGGGCAGAGAGGGGCAAAGGAACCTCTGGAGATAGGGAGACAAAAAGAAACAAAAACGAGAGAGATACACCTAAATGCCTCCAATTCAGGCAGAGATTTGAGTCCCTGATTATTGCATTTAATAAATCTGGCAGAGGGGAAGTTGGGGCTGTGAATGGGTGACCATACTCTTGGGTTTACAGCTCTGATTGTGGGGTTCCGGGCTGTCTCCCACCAGACCGCATGAACACAAAGCGAGGGACAATGTCAGAAAATGAATTAAAGCGATAAGAAATAAGGCTTTCATAGCAAAGAGGTGGGGCGGGGTGGGGTGGAGGAAGATCATTTTTCTTTGTTGCCATCAGAGACTGGGAGTCATCCCTTTATGAGTTGGGTATAAGAAGCTTTTCCCTGGACACTTTGCTTTTCTAGTATTTATGTGGTTCTTGAAGTTTCATGAAGCTCTGGGTACTTTAGAGCCTAGAGAGACCTGCCCTGGGTTCTGGCCTCTGAACTTTACCTCTAGGTGAGTCAGGTAGAATTAAGACATCAAAGAGCCCAGTAGAGAAATGGGAGAGACAGAGTCTTGCTTGGTTGTCCTGGGGAGAGTGCAGTGGTATGATCATAGTTTGCAGCAACATCAAACTCCTGGGCTCAAGCGATCCTCCTGTCTCAGCCTCCCAAGTAGCTGGAACTAAACGTACCTACCCTTATGCCTGCCTAATTATTTTTCTGTTTTTGGTAGTGACGTGTCTCATGCTTAAGCTGGTTTCACACTCCCAACTTTAAGAGAGCCTCAGCCTCAGCCTCCTTCCCAGAGTGCTAGGGTTATAGGCATGAACCACCATGCCCACCACCCAGTAGATAAATGTAGTAGTGTAAAGAGCAGTGACCAAGAGAGTGTGAAGTTTTACTTGACAAAGTAACATGGGTACAACAAGATTCAGAAAAAATACCTGAGATCGGTAGAACCCAGGGTCACATAGTAGACGTCTCAGATTCTGTACATTGTTTACAGTTGAACTTTTGGGTATCTCGGTCAAGTATTAAATATTTAACTTGAGGCAGCACCTGTAGCTCAGTGGGGAGTATGCCAGCCACATACACCGAGGCAGGCGGGTTGGAGCCTGGCCTGGGCCTGCTAGACAACAATGACAACTGCAGCCAAAAAATAGCCAGACGTTGTGATGGGCACCTGTAGTCCCAGCTACTTGGGAGGCTGAGACAAGAGAATCACTTAAGCCCAAGAGTTTGAGGTTGCTATGAGCTGTGACTCCATAGTATTCTACCGAGGGTGAAATAATGAGACTGTCTCAAAAATAAAGAAATAAATAAATAAAATAAATTTGAGTTAAACTGATGAGTTTCTACCCACCTGTTTCCCCAAATGAGACAATGCAGTGTGTCTCTGGTAAAGGAATTCAGTGTTCTCTTTAGAATGTGCTTAGGCCATAGGGTGTGGGCATGCCTTGAGGCAGAAGGATTTCTTGAGCTCAGGAATTCTATTTCAGCCTGGGCAACACAGCAAGACCCTGTCTCTTAAAAAAGAAAAGAGTATGTAGGCTATTACAAGGATGATTTTGAGGTGGGATGTGGCAGTGATTGTTACATGCCAGTGCAGGACTGGAGGACATTCTACTCACTGCTATTTAATTGGAGGAGAAAAGAAATTTGCTGAACCCCATTCCATTGGCATGTTGGCCTTGGTCCATTTACCCTCCCCCAGTGGCTGTAACCAGCGAGATGCCCTATCTTTGAGAAAAGAGAAACAAATTGAGAGGGTGAAACTCAGTAGTTCTGAGGTTAAAACCCAAGTAGATCCATCAAAGGGCTGTTGCTATCTACAAAATTAGCTGAGAGGGAGATCAGAGAGATTTGGACTTCTTAATATACTTTTGAAATAGAAAGCATATGCTATTTGCAAGACATTTTTGAGGAATTATATACCATTATTGTATGGTGGTTGTGGGAATTTATATACTTTAACTTATTATTTTACAAATTCTAAGAACAAACCTATTCTCATATATTCAGCCGAGGCCAGCAGTGGAACAGATGGTGTCTACAGGGGAAGAAGGAGTGTCCCAAGAACTAAGACTAGAAACGGTCTCTTCAAATCTCTCCAACAGGCTTGACGTCCTCTGCCAGATCTCCTCCCTAGGTCTCCCCACATCTCCTCCCATGGTCTCCCCACATTTCCCCCCCATCTCTAGGTTACTTTCCTGTCTCTCCACTTCCTCTGTTGTATTTTTCTTCTTAGCATCTTCACACCTGACACCTATGCACCTGTTGTGTGTGCTAGATATAGGGGCCATGATAAACAGGGGCTCCGTTTCCTTCCCTTTGCCTCTGATCCTGCTTGGCACGTCATAGGCACTGAGTAAGTTGTGAGCAGGACAGACTGAGTGGCTGTCCCCCGCATACCTTGCTGTGTAAAAGGGGAGAGACAGGGAGAAGGATGTCTGTGCTGTGGCCCAGCGCCAGCTCTGCTCTCAGGTTGGCAGGAGAACAGTGTCTCTGTTCTTTCCACCTGTCCTCTCTTCAAATGTGCTGGGTTTCTAGAATCAGGCTGAGTGGAGGCCCTGAAATTTGGTTTCCTTTGGAAGATCCTTTGGTATGAATGTTTTGGCCACTGTGATTTAATTATTTGAAAAAATCAAGTATCATTATTTTCTCAGTTTAAAGAAGAATGGCTTGTTGGTTGGTGCTATTTTGGTTGAACTCCTAATGAGGTTGATATTAATGATGATGATGCTGTCACTTGGGGGGGGGTAACACCCTGTAAAAACCTCTCTCTTCTTCCTAAGGCCCATCCTTTCTCCTTCAGCAAACTCCTCTGTTACTCCATCGAGTACACAAGCTAATACATTATTCTCAAGCCAGTCTCAATTGGGATTCTGTCACTTGCCAATGACAGGACGCATTATTTTGACAGGGGTGGGTCATAATTTGATTGAATTAACACAACTTTTTCTAACATTTGTCTGTGTCTTCCTCAACGTTTAGTATGCCCTGTTCTGAAAGAGAAGATGCCCCTCAGAACTAGATTGTTTGGGGCGGTGCCTGTGGCTCAAAGGAGTAGGGCACCGGCCCCATATGCTGGAGGTAGTGGGTCAGACCCAGCCTCGGCCAAAAACTGCAAAAAAAAAAAAAAAAAATAGATTGCTTGATATATTTAAAACACAAACACACATAAGAAAACAGAAAACCATATTTTGACCAAAGCTATAAATCACGGAGGGGTTTTCATTAGAAGCATTTCACTTTATAGTGTGGTATTGCTGTTAAAAATCGAGTGATGGGCTCGGCGCCTATAGCTCAACCGGCTAAGGTGCCAGCCACGTACACCTAAGGTGGCGGGTTCGAATCCCCAGCCCAGACCCGCCACACAACAATGATGGCTGCAACCAAAAAATAGCCGGGCGTTGTGGCGGGCACCTGTGGTCCCAGCTACTTGGGAGACAGAGGCAGGAGACTCGCTAGAGCCCAGGAGTTGGAGGTTGCTGTGAGCTATAATGCCACGGCACTCTACTCAGGGGGACAGCTTGAGGCTCTGTCTCAAAAAAAAAAAAAAAAATCGAGTGATGGCTGGATCTGTATTCCTGAAAGAATTGTTTCTCATTTTCCGTTGGCTATGGCTGCACTTTGGTTGTTTGCAAATAACTTCCTTACAAAAGAGACAAGAAAATATAACCTCAAAAATGAATTGCCAACCCGAGTTAAGGAGGCAATGCAGCCCGATGCTTGTAAGAACAGCAGTAACAGCAGCGGCACAAAGCCGACCCTGTAAAGCCGGGTTTTAAATGCCTCACTTAATCCTCTGTCTTCAGGATAACTGTGATGTGGTAATTATCATTCCCATTCTGCAGAAGAGGAAATGGAGGCTTAGGGAGATTACAAGATTTAAATGAAAATCAGCACTGGATTTGGAAGGGAGCCCAGGGTCCCTGCTGGGCTCCCCTCAGTGAGCTTGGGGTCCCTGCTTGGGGTCCCCCTCAGAGAGCTTGAGTTGTTCCTATTCACTGGGGCAAGATAATTGACCTCTCAGGGCCTTCTCTATAGAACTGAGATTGCTCTGCCCTCTCCTAGCGAGATGGCAGGGCTTAAGGAGATTTATTATTTATAATGGTTTTGGGACTGTCGAAGCTCAAGATGCCCATGCAGAAAGTCAGGGCACCCAATTCTTTCAACTCAGAGTGGCAGAACAACTTTCCAAATGTGAATCCAAAATATTTCCTGCATAGGTTGAAACTATTCATGTCAGAAGTCTTCATCGTGTCTTAGTTCTCTGGTGATGAAGGAATTGCTTCTGAGGCAGGGAAGAGCCATGCCAGGGGAGCAGTGGGCCCTGCTGCTGGGTGGGCCAGGAAGGCAGGAGCAGGCCCAGCCTCTTCCCGACACTGAGGGAAAAGCAGCTCCAGACCTTGAACTTGTCAAACAGACCTGCCAGCTGCAGGGATCTCTCTTTCAAATCCACAGCATTGGAGTTGGGGTCCAAGTGAGGGTGGACGTGTGGGCCATGACCAGGCACGTGGGTGGCAGCCCACACAGTCGCCGACCTGGAGGGGTGTTTGGGTTGAGCTGGCTGCCGTCGTGTCTTCACCTGGGAGGGCCTGTGTCAGGGCACATGGGGTCACTGCTGACATTCACTGTGCCTGGTTACTTGCCACGGCTCACATGGTTCCTTGGAAGACTTGCATCCACAAGTGAGGAGTGGGCGAGAGGTGGGACAGCTGCATTGTGTTGAATTGTTTTATTCTTTGAGACAGAGTCTCACTCTTTTGTCCTCGGTACAGTGCTGTGGCATCATTGTAGCCCCTCAAACTCTTGGGTTCGGAGGATCCTCTTCCCTCAGCCTCCTGAGTATCTGGTACTATAGGCTCCTGCCATGTCACTTGGCTATTTTTTCCATTTTTAGTAGAGATGAGGTCTCACTCTTGCTCCAGCTGGTCTCTAACTCCTCAACTCAAGTGATCCACCCACCTCAGCCTCCCAGAATGCAGGTGCATTTTACCAAAACCAGGGGAAGGACAAAGGGGTGTGGTCTGAGCAGCCCCCGGCCCCAGCATACTGTGGTTTTTACCATCCTGGTGCCCCGGGTGTACCAACCACTCTTTCTGTCTTTCCACCACTGTAGCTTTCACTCTCTCTCCATCCCTGCGTAGAAATATTTGTAATTGGGGAAGTGCCTGTGGCTCAAAAGGGTAGGGTGCTGGTCCCATATGCTGGAGGTGGTGGGTTCAAACCCAGACCCAGCCAAAAAAACTGCAAAAAATTAAAAAAAATAAAAATAAAGAAAGAAATATTTGTAATTACAGAATTATGAGACTGCCCACTAGACACTTGATTGATGGAGGTGGTTGTGCCAATGGATTTGCTGACCCAGTTGTGTGGTGGAGAAGGAGGGGTCACAGATGCATTTTTGCTTCCGTATTCTGTGCCATTTAGCCTGAGCAGAGATTTGAACGTGTATCTTGGAAAGGAACGGACTTGTGAAAATAAATGCAACACATTTGCTTCAATTTTAGTAAATGATCCTTTCTTTTCAAAGATATAAGCAATGTTTTATTTTTAAGTCAACATGAAACAATATTATATATAAAAAAGCTGGATGTTATGGCACGTGCCTGTAGCCCCAGCTACTTGGGGAGTCTAGGGAAGGAGGATCTTTAGCCCAGGCACTTGAGGCTGCAGTGAGCTATGATGGTGCCACCGCACTCTAGCCTGATTGATAGAGCCAGATGCCGTCTCTAAAACCCAAACCCAACCCAACCAAAAAATCAATATTCCACCATGTCAAGGGAAAATTTTAAGAGGGAGGCTTTCATTCACACAAAGCTCTTCTCAAGGAGGAGCTGAGTGCTCTGGGGAAAAGATTCCACTTTTAACCTCACTTAAAGTCACAGGCTTACTTATCCTGGGCCCCCTTGAAAGGGACAAAACCCTTATTCTCTGTCCCAGTTGTTCCTGGTGGGAAGGATTCAGCCCCGTGTCCACTTTAGGCAGCCCCACCTGCTTGCCAAGACACATGCCCAGATAAATTCAGCAGAAAATACTTATTTCCCCCCCTTCGCCTTTAGAGTTCCAGAGTTCTTGAGAGTGATAAATCCATAAATGCCACGTGGACTTTTAATATCACCCTGGAACAAGAAACTGCCTGGTCTGATGCGACAGTCCACAGTCACTTGCTCTGTCTTCTTGGTATACTTGGGCACTGTACTGCCTTTTCTAGACTCAGTCAGCCCACGTCAGGGGTGAGTGATGTGACCTGGTCTCCTGCATCAAGCACTTTGATAGTACATTTCACTTTTCCCTCCCTGATCTTTGAAATGGTCTAAAGCTCCTCAGTGCACCAGCCTGTAAAAAGACGCCCTGGCTCGGTGATTGATACTGAGACGAACCAAGTGAACCTGCTTTGCTTTGTTCGTAAGTAATTTAATGAGTTTTTGGAAAATTGACCCGTGAACACTTGGGCGGTATTATTATAAAGACACTGTCTCTCTGTCCTGCTTGGAAATGCATGGGTGAAGGCTGGGCAAGGTGGCTCTTGCCTGTAATCCTAGCGCTGTGGGAGGCCAAGCTGGGTGGATGGCTTGAGCTCAGGGAATTCGAGACCAGCCTGAGCAAGAGCAAGACCCCATCTCTAGAAATAGCTGGGTGTTGTGGCATCGCCTGTAATTCCAGCTACTTGGGAGGCTGAGGCGAGGGGATTGCTTGAGCCCAAGCATCTGAGGTTGCTGTGAGCTACGATGCTACAGCACTCTACCCAAGGAGACAAAGTAACTCTGTCTCCAAAAAAAAGGGGACATGTGTGGAATGATGAAGGAGATGGAACATACATCCATGGTTCCTATCCGGTTATGACCAGGTTCTTGAATGCATCGGCCCTTCCCAGCACCTGGGAAATCCTAACTCAAACACAAATAGGGAAGCTACAGGCCTGGGGGCTCTTGAGGTCCATGCAAGTGCTGAATGTGTGGCTAACTGGCTGTCAGTCACCGTTAATGGTCCGTGACCAATGGGAACCTTTCTGCCTCTTTCATCTTTACCCTGAAGTTTTGTATTTTTTTCCTCCCTAATGAAAATGTGCTGGGGGGAGGGGGAAGAGTTGGAATAATAATTTCCTTTCTTTGACTTGGGTTTGCTTTACCTGGCAAGTTCTCCTTTAGTAACAAGCCCGGTGGGCAAGAGTAAGTGTCTACCTTGATGTCTGGGATGAAACCCTCCCCCCAAATGCCAGACCCCCACCAGGGGAAACTAGAAACTGATTCTCTTCCCACCCAGGCCAGGCACAGCAGCCACTCTGCTGTACTTTCCCCTCCTTTAAACCCAGCCCCCTTGAAGCTGAGGACTTTCAAAGAAGTAGGGTGTGTCACTGCAGCTGCCGCATCAAACCAGAGAGAACAGATTAAATTAATTTAGCCTTCAAAATCAGTCCCATTCTCTAATTCATAAAATACTTCAAACACGGCGAGAAATGTCACCTCCCAGATGATTGAGGCTAACCCTCTTTATCTCTTTTTCCTCTCGGATCTGCAGGCAGACTCTCCAGACCTACCTCCCCCGTCAAAATAAACTCCTCATTCTAAATGCTCCCTCCAGCTTCTAATAAGAATCTTCCCCGCTCTGTACACAAAACAAACTCAGTGCCTAACACACTGCAGGGGCTGGGTGCAAAAAAAAGGAAGAACAACGTACTCATTACTGTCTGTGAAGTCGCCAGCACCCAGCAATTAAAAGGTAGGGCCCTGGACAGGCTGCACAACCGCACAGTTAGCCCATTGTCTTCTCATTAACGAGATTGCTATTTTTTAGCGCTCCAGGTATGAAGCTGAAGACGCTAAACATTCTTGGCTGCTAAGGCATTCCAGGGAAATAAGGAGTTGTTGACAGCTAGGACTTGTGCAAAGAACCGTTTATGCCGTAAAGAAATTTGCACATGCTTGCGGTTGTCATAAATATAATTCCACACCCATTCTGTCGGACTAGAGAAACCTCAAAGTCCTCCGAAGCAAACTGCTCTTGTCCCACCGCCTGTGTCAGAGCTGGCATTGCTGAGTAATGCTGCTTCCCCCAGGGACACAGAAATCTGGAATTTTTCCTGCAACGGGTTATGTTGTCGATGCCGCAGTCTTAGCCTGGAAGCTGGCAGGTGCCGAGACTCTGTTGTTGGCTCGCTCTCTGCTCGTTTCCCTGGCTTGGCTATCATTTAAAAAGAAAAAAAAAAAAAGATGACCCACATCTTTAGCGTTTGCCAAGTGTGAGTACTTTGTGGCAAAGAGGAATGCGTCTCTCTTTGATTCTGGGATTCCTCCTGGTGTCCCTGTGTGGGTGGGAAAGGAGCCAGGAATGCCCGTGATTCAAATTCTCTTACATTCTAAAGAAACAAAAACCGAAACACTATATTCTTACCCAGGTTTTTCACATTGGATGCCTACGAGCTTTTCTTTTACAAGCTACATGAGGTAGTTGTTCTTATGATTTCCCTAGGAAATGTAAAACATTGATTTTCTTTTTCTGGGCGATAGAGAGGAAAAGTCCCTTTCAAAATAATAGGCACTAAGGGATGTTTTTTCTTAATTATAAAGACAGTATTTACCGTAAGAGAAACGTGTAATTGCAGTTGCTCAAGGTTTGAACAGTTTTCAGGAAAAAAAGTCCCTAAAGTTACTTTCTCAGTAAGTTTCAGTAAATTGCTCAGATGCCTAATATTTCTTTGAACACAAGCCATAAGTTTTCTTCCTAAGTAAAAATCTTTTGCATTGACACTAGATAGTATGGGCGATTACTAAGATCATCGTGCAATTTCAATGACATGCTGGTTTATAATTCCCTTGAACGGCCAAATTGCATTTTCAGGATTTTGCTAGATAAACCCATGTGCAATACTTTGTTAATTAAAATTTGATTTGGGGAAGCATGTAACTTTTGTATCAAACAAAGCCTTAAATGAGTAGCTTTTGCTGAATGGCTCCCTAACAAGTATCCTATTTGGAGAGAAAAATAAAACCACTTTTGGCTAGAGAGTACCAAACACCAAATACCTTGAAAATCAGATGTTTTGCTCCTTATCAAGCCAGATTTAAGGGCATTACTAAGTTTTAGCTGGACTAATTTTTCACTCTTTTGGAAGACAAACAAGTCTGGGCATTAAATTTGTGACAGTAATTATCATCTGCATGTGGGTTTAATTGTAAAAAACAGTAAAGTTTTTTTTTTTTTTTTGAGACAGAGCCTCAAGCTGTCCCCCTGGGTAGAGTGCCGTGGCATTACAGCTCACAGCAACCTCCAACTCCTGGGCTCAAGCGAGTCTCTTGCCTCTGCCTCCCAAGTAGCTGGGACCACAGG
>CAUYTI010020989.1:0-10776 GCA_963575145.1 Galago senegalensis
GGAGCTGCCTTAATTGGCTAATTTGTCTCCGCTGGAGTGCAATCAGAGGCGTCTGCAGTCTTCATCGGGCGCTGTTTAAGTTAGCAAAAGTGTCCTTTCCTTCCGTAGCTGCAGGTGTCGTGGGCAGGTAGGGGCTGGGGAGAGGGCAATGGATTTTCACCCACTCACCCTAATTCTCACACGCCAGCTGCTAAATGCATCGGCAGACAGCAGAAGGCAAAACCTTCCCGTGTCGTGAGATTCTTCCTCAGGTGCACCTTCAAATCATGGAGGTAGCTCCTCAGCCCATGCCCATGAGTTTTGAATTCTGTCAAGAGCTGGCCAGGGGTCAGGAGGCTGCACCTGGACCAGGCCCACCACCCACTAGGGCTCACCCAAGCCACAGCAGCCCCCAGGTGTCTCCCGTCCTCACTGTGACACAGGGTGAAGCTCTCTGATGGGGAAGGGTCCTGCCAGGGTGATGTCCTACGAACTGCACCAGGAGCAAAGGGGACGTCACCTGTTTTCCAAGACCCACTCTCGGGGCCAGGGTTCAGCTTAGGTGAGAGGGCCAGGGTGTCCTACTGATGTCTCAGCCCCAGGGACACAACCCTTCCCTGCTACAAAGCTTCCTTTTACAAACAGACAAACTCTGGTGGGGATTTTTTAAATATCTGTCCTTATGGCTAATTGGTTTAATCTTGTTTCTTCATTGGACATTATTGTCTGAAATGAGCAATGTTTATTTTGTGTCCCCGGGAAGGTTTGTAAGTTCTCCAAGCCTTAATGTTCTTGCCTTTTAAAGGGTGTCACTGGAGGGGGGCGTTGAATGATGCGGAAGGTCCCTGACATGGTGTCTGATTCAGATGCGCCCATCAGTAAATTCTTTCCTTCTGTTTCTCCTTCCATCGTTCCTTTCTTTTTTCCTTCCTCTCTCTCTCCCTTCTTTCCTGCTCTTTTCCTAATTGTCCTTCTCCTGAATGACAGAGAGACACTTGCTCTTCAAAATCTGTCTATAGTTATTCTTTAATAGGAAAAATAAACTGTGTCTGATTCTGCCTGACATACAGAGGCAGTGGAGACAGGAAAGGTTTTTACAAGGTAGTCAAGGGACAAAGGCTTGTCCGTGATGACAGTACATGTTTTCTGATTTATTGGATTTTATGTGCATTTTCTCTAATTTATTATTTTGAAAAGTACCAAAGCTGTAGAAAAGTTTCAAGAGTAGTACAGTGAACACCCACGTACCACATCCCCTGCATTTTGAAAAATGCTGCATCATTCTGGCTGTGTAATCTTTATGCTACATATATATTTTTTATTACATTTTATCAGTTAAACCATTTGAAAATCTGCCACACAAAACATAATGTTTCACACCTAAGCACTTTAGCTTGCACGTCCTTTAAAAACGATCTTCTACCAAGTCTCCCAACCATTTCACCTCTAAGAGATTGAATGTGAGTGCAGAAATATGGTTTAATAAGCAGTCCAAATAGGAAGCTTTTTTCCTTAATCCTGGAATCCTATCAGTTATCATGCCTTCCCTGTGGTTGTCATGAGTCACCTCCTGGAACAAGGCACCTTTTGTTTGCTGTTCACGACATGAACGTGTTTTTAAGATTTCCTCTTGTCTCAGAAAGTTAGAAAGTGGATTCCCATCCTGGATGTCCACAGTGCTGGACCAGAAGCATACCATCTGTGCGGAGGAGTCTGTATTCTCAGGGGTCTCGGGCATTTCGACAAATTTCCAAGACAGCTGTCCCCTCCACTACAGGAAGAAACAAAGATACATGTGTTTTGTCTTCTTCTCCCATCCAACCACGTGAGCCAGTCTGAAAACTCTGCTGCTAGAGAGGTGCACTCAGGAGCGATCTGTGAGCTCTCAGTCTCGCTATCAGGGGAGATGGGGGGTAATTGGGACTATTATCATCACGCTGCCATCAGGACTTGTGGCTGTAACAACATCAAAGGGCATCTGTACAAAAGCATCAGAAAAGCACAAGTGTAACCTGAGCTGGTCTCAGCAGCCAGAGCCTCCCCACCCCCACCCCAGAGCTGCTGCTGTTGAAAAGCAGCAACAGGCCCAGAATCAGCCCTGAAAGCCACAGGGGAGTCTGGTCCACAGTGGCCGAAGCAGGTCATTTTGTCTAGAACCTGGGCTCTTTAAAGGTGGCAGATGTCTGGCTCAGAAGCCTGCAGAGGTGGAGCTGTCCACGCATTCGTTCAGGACGTATCTAAGCAGGGCCCCCTGGGCACCAGGCACAGCAAAAAACAAGATAGGTAAAGATCCCTGGCCTGCAGGAGCTCACGGTCTGCAGAGGGAGACAGATGACAAGCAAGTGACAGCCCAAGACAGTATGTGCGACAGAGCTGTCACTGCCTCCCAGGTCCCTCAGTCCGCCCATGGGTGCCCTATGATGGCAAAGAAGCTGCCCCCTTGGCTCTCCTGCTGAGGAATCCTTGGGCCACAGAAGCCCACATGACCTGAGAGTTGAACCCTGGGAAGCAGATCCACGTCTTTGCCCCAGCAGTGCCCCCTTGGAGGCCTGTTCCTCACATCTCCCTGATGTCGGGGAGCCCATGGTTGTCACCTGCTCACTATCCCACCAGGACTGGCAGCTTTTCCGTCTTGTCTCCTTCTCACTCTTCTGCATCTTGGGGGTCAGCTTCTGGAAGAATCCAGCCTGAGTCCATATGTCAAACGCAGAGTATGTCAGGTAGGGGGGATGCTCTGGAGAAGCCACTTCCTACCATGGGATGTACTTGACGTTTGGTGGCAGTGGTGGTGGCTGTGATTGTTCACAGAGCGGACAAAGGAGCCTCGCTGAGAAGGGGGCCTTGGAACAGGTGCCTGGCAGACATGTAGAAGAGCATCCCAGGGCAGGTGGAGGAGAGGTCAAGACCCCAAGTCAGGAGCATCTGTGCTGTTCTAGCAAGAGCCAGGGGCTGGGTGACAGGAGCAGAAGGGACAGGGCAGAAAGAGGAGAGAGATAGGCAGGGTAGGTGGAAGGAGCCAGCACCTTGTAGGTCCTGTCAACCAGGGAAAGGTGGTGACCTCTGCACAGATCAGAGTGAGAGACAAGGCTCAGGATTGGGCCGTGGCTGATCTGTCACTTAACAGGAGGACAGATTACAGGGAAGGCTGAGCGGGGCGGCCAAAGGGGCCTGCTGTGATCATCCACCCAGAGAAGCCAGGCAGGACCTCAGAGGGGGCAGGCAGGTTCACAGAGGAAAATGACACCCCCAAATCCGTGCTTCTTTCACTCTTTGTTCTAAATGTCAGTCCCTGGTTGCAATTATAACATCAATTCTGTTTAATATAAGAAAACATATTTCCTCTAAAATTTTTCATTTGACTTTCCAAGTCAAAGTGTTAATCACTTTTCCACTCTCCATTTCAAAACTTGGAGTCCCTAATTCAAGTAAATTGAAATTAAGGAACTATTTTTCTGTTTGACAAAGACCTCTCAAAGTCAATCAAAAAGACTCTGAGGACATAAAAATGTGCATTTTCCATCAGCTTAGATCAGAGCAGAGGCCAACTAACGTTTTTGGTTTTTTTGAGACAGAGTCTCACTCTGTTGCCCTGGGTAGAGTACCATGATGTCACGGCTCACAGCAATCTCAAACTCTTGGGCTTAAGCAATTCTCTTGCCTCAGCCTCTCGAGTAGCTAGGACTACAGGTGCCCACCACCACGCCCAGCTAGTTTTTCTATTTTTAGTAGATACAGGGTCTCACTTTTGCTCAGGTTGATCTCAAACTCCTGAGCTCAGGCAATCCACCGCCTTGGCCTTCACAAATGCTAGGATTACAGGCGTGAGCCCCGTGAGCAGCTGAGACCAGATAATGTTAAATGAGTGGGTGAACACATAATACCAAGGCATCCATCTACTCAGGCTGGTTAGAGAGAAAGCAAAACTCACTCCTAGTCTTACAGTGCCATGCAGGAAAGGGAGCACAGGGCTCTGGCCAGTCTGGCTTCTCTGGATGAGCCCTCAAGTAACCACCAACTAACATAAGACACAGAATGATTTGAAAAGGAAGAAAATGATCCCTCAGCAACAGGTGCCCCATTTGCAAGAAAATTACAACAAAGGTGCATCCCCTATCTCGGGTTTTCCATGAACTGAAATCTTTTTTTTTCTTTAATATACTACCCAGAAAGGATAAAAAGTTAAATTCTAATCAATTAAAAGCTTCATGGAAAAAATTAAAATGGAGATTTGTCAAGAAATTCTAGGATACTATTAATACAAGTACAATCGAGAGCTGGAGGAGAACTTATAAACCCAGAATAGAAATCTGGAAAGAATAAAAGAAAACAAAAGACGATTTGAATATTAAAATTTTGACAAGTTAAGCTGATTCTACAATGAATAAATTTCATTGTCATTTTCAACCTTACAAAAAAGTGAGCAAAAGACCTGAACAGAAGATTTTCCAAAAGAAGATAAACAAATGGCCAATAAACTAATGGCAAAAATGCTCACTCACCATCTCTAGTCATCAAGATTATATGAACAGAATCTACAGAAGCACTAAAAAGCTATAAAATTATTTGTAAGGCAGAGGACAAATGGTTACTTTGTAATGTATACAGTAAGGTCTTACCAAATAACTAGGAAAAGAGGCAAAGGTTCCAGATGGACCACTGCCAGAAAAGCAATGTTAAAAGAAATTAGGGAAGGAGGGAAAGAGGGAGGAAGGAAAAAAAAAAAGCAAAGAAAAAGAAAATAAATAAGGAAAAGAAAAGATATTTAAATTCCTCTGTAGTCAGGAAATTTCATATTCAAGCCTGAGTTATGACTTTATGCCTGGCAGCCTGGCAAAAATTTTAAAGCATCATAAATCCTATTGCCCGCTGGGCTGTGGGGAAAGTGAATTCTCCTGCACTCTAATAGAAGCGTGGAGTCGTAGTCTCTCCTAAAGGCAATCTGGCAACATTTAGTAAAATGTTTAAACGTGCACATGCCCCGTGTATACAGCCTGCTCTTGAACTGTTGGAAATCCATCCTATTTGTACCCAAATGTGCAGAGATATTTACTGTAATGTTGTTCGTAGTGGTGCAGAACCAGAAGCCAAACAAACCCCCATTACTAGAGGAATGGCTGAGTACTTTGCAAGTACATGCAATCCGCGGAATATTGCACACAACATCTGTTTGTAGAGAACTGACTTTAATTTAGAGCAATACAAGATGACTGGATGGTGTTTTTACAAGGTTGAGTGAGAAAACCGAGATACAGAGGATTGTGTATCAGATAGTATCGTTTTTCCAAAACAATGACTCATCTCCCTAAAAAAATTCTTTCATACGTGTGTGTGTGTGTGCGCGCGCGCGTGTGTTTGCCTAAGGGCAGAGGAGGAGAAAGTCTCCACAGTCACCACCATGCATCCTATGATCCCATCATGCACCTGTCCAAGTGTGTCTCTGCCTAAGAATGTTACAATTAAGAAGCCATCTGGCCTCCCACTTGCAGTGAGAGAGGTGAACCCTACTATTCATCTTCTTTCATTCAAGAAAGGCTTGAATGAAAAGAAAATCTGAGCCAGGTCTCAAAGGATAAATAAGATTTCGACAAGCAAAGATGGCAGCAGCAAGACAGAAAGATGGAAAGAACTCCTGGCAGAGGAAATATTTTAGACAAAGGAAGGCATTTGGAAGGGCGGGTGCATCATCCCTTCTCCAAATGAATAGGGACCCAGTGTGGTAAGCAGAATTTTCTACAGTGCCCCCCAAGATGTCTTTTCCCCTGCCCAGTGTATACAACCTATGTCATACCCTCCTCTTACCTGGGAGTGGGACTTATGAATAGGATGGGATCTCACTCCTATGAGTAGATTATGTCATATGGCAAAGGTAAAGAGACATTACAGATATTATTATTGAGGTCCCTAATCAGTTGGCCCTGAGTTTAAAACGGTGCCTATCCTAAGTGTGCCTGGCCTTAACAAGGAAGCCCTTCAGAAAATAATCCAAGACTCCTCTGGAGGGATTTGAAGTCAGAGAAATGTTTCCCCTGCTGTCTTTCAAGAAATGAGCTGCCCTGGCTTGTACGGCTACAAGGAAATGAATTCTTCCAACAACCAGGTGAGCACTGAGGAGGCGCTGAGACCTCAGCCACAGGCGACATCTTGATTATAGCCTTTGAGACCTTGAGCAGAGGACCCCACTAAGGGGTCAGACTCCTGACCCACAGAAACTGTGAAGTCCTAATGCTCATTGTTTTAAGCTGCCAGGTTTATGGTAATTGACTTAACATAGCCCGCCAAGGGGCAGGCCCCATTTGGGGTTCTAGAAAAGCCACACCAAGAAGTCAAACTAATAAACAAGTTAGTTACCAAAATACTTTGAGAAAACTGAGCAGGGATTTCAGGCGAAGAGTAACTGGAATGGGGGCTACATTAACAAGGGGGGTAGTCAGCAAGGGCCTCTCTGAGGCCTCCCTTTTGAGTTGAGACCCCAGCAGCGGGAAGGAACTGGGCAGACAAAGAGCTAAAGGAAGAGCCATCCCAGCAAAGGGAACAGCATGTGCAAAGTCCCGGGGACACTAATACTGGTCCTGCCTGAAGACCTGGGATCAAATCACTTCTCACTGAACAAAGCTCTGGTTGCGTTAGGCTGTGTCCTCAAATGATATCTGTCATTTCCCATGGTAGAAATTAAGCTGATTCTACAATGAACAAAAATATTTTCAACCTTACAAAAAAGTAGGCAAAAGACACGAGCAAAAATTTTTCCAAAAGAAGGTAGACTAGTGGCCAATAAACGTGGGAAAAAATGCACAATGTTCTAATCATCGGGAAAGTGCAAACCAAAACCACAGTGAAACATCAGCTAACTCCAGTGAGGATGGCGTTTATCAAAAAATGCCCAAACAACAAATGCTGGCGTGGATGAAGAAAGAAAAGAAAGACTGCAAACTAACACAACCTCTGTAGAAAGTCATACAGAGATACCCCGAAGAACTCCAAGTGGACCCACCATTTGATCCAGCAATCCCACTACTGGGTATTTACCCAGCAGGAAAAAAAAAAGTCATTCTATGAACAAAACACATGAACTTGAATGTTTATAACAGCGCAATTCACCATTGCAAAGACCTGGAATTAACCCAAGTGCCCATCAATACGCAAGTGGATTAGTAAATCTCAGCTACAAACTAAAATGGGGAACTAATAACTTTGTAACAACTTGGACAGTACTGGAGACCATTCTTCAAAGCGAATTATCACAGGAACGGAAAAACAAACACCACGTTTACTCACTATTAAATTAGATCAACACTCATGGGCACGGTTTGGTAGTGAAACTCAACAGAAAACAAGCAGGTGGAGGGCAGGAGGGGAGGGTACCTAATGGCTACAGGGAACACAATCTGGGTGAGGGGGCACACTTATAACAGCTCAAACTGACAAAAACAATTCATGTAGCCAAAACATTCATACCCCCATAATATTCCAGAATAAAAAAAGAAAAAAAGATGATAAAACATCATCATATTATTTTCATATTCACAACTGTCTGTGCAGTTCCCCAGATGTGATCCACAGCTGGAAACCCTAGTGCCTAGGAAGACACCATGTGGGTTGCAGGGATGAGGAGGGACACACACAACACCTGGAACGTCTGTTTTCTTTTCATGGATTTTTTTTTTTTTTACAGTCGCCTGCAATTTTGGCAGGGAGGACCAATTTTTCAGTAAGAGCGACCATACAAAGTTGCTTTTAAATATCAGCTTTACTGGGATATAATTTGCATATAATAAAAGTCACCAGTTTTAAGTAAACGTCTTGATGAGTTTTGACAAGTGTATGCAGTCGCGTAAGTACCACCACAATCATGATCTAGAACATTCCCTCACTCCTCAAAAGTTCCCTCCTGCCCCTAAGCAGTCCATCTCTTCAACGCCCCAATTCCAGCCTCTAGCAGCCACTTTGTCACCTTAGCTTTGAATTTTCTAGCATCACAGGACACAGAGTGTCTGGCTCCTCACTGAGCACCCTCCATGGCGCTTTTGTCAGTAAGTCCAGTCTCCTTTGCTGCTGGGTAGCATTATATTCCATTGTATGTTGATACGCTTATTCCTTAACCCATCAGCCAGTCCATGTGTATTTGTTTCAAGTTGGGGTTATTATGAATAAAGCTATGATGTGTGGACACATATTTTCATTTCTTTTGGATATATGGAGGAAAGGTCAAAGGGCACGTGCATGCTTATCTTTGTAAGAAAGTGTGAACTGTTTTTACCAAGAGGCAGCAGCAAGTGAATTACCCCCAATAATCTAGGACATTCCATATGCTCCAGATATTGGCAAACACTTGGTCTCATCAGCTTTGCTCAGCTTAATGGTTCCATGGAGTGTACCATGATGATTTTTTTTTTTTTGCAGTTTTTTTTTTTTCTGGCTGGGGCTAGGTTTGAACCCACTACCTCCAGCATATGGGGCCAATGCCCTACTCCTTTGAGCCACAGGCGCTGCCCCATAATGATTTTACTTTATATTTACTTCTTGTTTTAGTAAAACACTGTATTGGGTATGTTGGGGCTCAGAAAATAGCACCTCAAAGCGAAGGCCTGGGAAGCTTAAGTTCTTCCCTGACGTTTCCTGTCCCGCTGTGTCTCAGTCCCCCTCTTCCCTGAGGCTAGCCATAGAAACCAGAATTCCTCTTCCAGGTCATAAAAGCCAAAACACCTTTGGCAAAAGCCAGCCGTAAAACCTAAAATTATTCTGCATAAAAACTGGCTAATAGCTCAGTGAGTAGGGCGCCTGCCACATACACTGAAGCTGGCAGGTTCGAGCCCAGCCCAGGCCTGCTAAACAACAATGACAACTGCAACCTAAAAAATAGCTGGGCATTGTGGCTGGCGCCTGTAGTCCCAGCTACTTGGGAGGCTGAGGCAAGAGAATATCGCTTAAGCCCAAGAGTTGGAGGTTGCTGTGAGCTGTGACATCATAGCACTCTACAGAGGATGACATAGTGAGATTCTATCTCAAAAAAAAAAAAAAAGCTGGCAATAAGGAAATTATTTGACTTGTTTTGTTGGACTGTAGGTCATAAGACCGCCATTCCAGTGAAGGTCCTGCCCCACACCCAGGAGAAGGAATTCATGCTCAGACAGGACAAGAAGAATCTAGACAGACAGGCCTTGTCGGGTTTCCCCACTCAGTCTGTTAGCATTAGAGAGGACCTTTTTGTCTAATCATATTTCTGCACAGCAGTCTATCCTTTGTTGAATTTAAGCATAAAAATGGGCAATTTCTCCTGTATCTTGTGGTCTTCATTCTGAAGGTTTCCATGTATGCCTGTTAAATAAATTTGTATGTCTTTTCTCCTATTAATCAACCTGCCTCATGTCAATAATTTTTCAGTGGAATTTTAGGGGGACGGCCTTGGTCTCTATGGTATCACATGCGATTTTATTTTGCATCAATAAAGATATTGAGCATCTTTTCCCGTGCTTAGTTTCCACTCATACATCTTCTCTGGTGATCTTTTGCCTTTTTTTTTTTTTAATCACCCTAGTGTCGTGGTATCATAGCTCACAGCAACCTCAAACTCCTGAGTGGGAGCAATCCTCTTGCCTCGGCCTCCCAAGTAGCTAGGACTACAGGCACCCACCACAATGTCCAGCTAATTTTTCTATTTTTTTTTTTTTAAGTACAGATGGGGGTCTTGCTCTTGCTCAAGCTGGTCGTGAACTCCTGAGCTCAAGCAATCCGCCTGTCTCAGCCTCCCGGAGTGCCAGGATTACAGGCATGAGCCACTGGGCCCGGCCTTTTTTGCCCTTCTTTAAATCAGGTTGTTTGTTTTCTCAATATTAAATTGATCTCCATAATCTCCACCCCCCGGTGTGACTTCCATTATTACATTACATTGCATGGTGAAAGGGACTTTATAAATGCCATGAAGATTACCAATCAGCTGACCATTGATATAGGGAGATCATCCTGGATTATCCGGGTCAGCCCAGCATAATTCCATGCACCCTTAAAAGCCAAAGGGAAAGGCACAGAGACTCAAAGCATGAGCGCTTGACCCACTGTTACTGGCTTGAAGATGAAAAGGACCACACAGAAAGCCCGAGAAGAAAATGAATTCGACCAACAAGCCATGGACCTGAAACAGGACCCAGACGAGAACCCCAGCCCCAGCAATACCTTGATCATAGCCTGCCGAGACCCTGAGGCACACCCCGCCTGCTGGGAAAACTGTAAGATAATAAATGGTTGTTTGAAGTCCCTAAAGTTGTGGTAGTTTGTTACATGGCAATAGAAGAGTAATCTGTGTACATCGTCTCTTCATCAAAAGTAAAAAATAAATAAATAAATACATGCACACAAAAGTTAAATTAAGAGGTCCAGAAGTTTCAAGAAAAGTGAGACTGTGTATTCTCGTATCCAAGGTATTATCACGCGAGCAAAACGTGCTTATGTTGAAAAATACAGCCAACCCCTTGCCTCATATTCACCTTCTGTGTGGCTGCTGGAGGGGTCTGGACTTGTGACTCCAGTTTCCAGAGTCTCTAGATCCTCCTCTTCACAGTACCCCATCGCACAGGAATCTCTGGGCCCTTCATTCATAGGCAACGGTCCTGCTCACGTTTTCCAGATGACATTACGCGCACACACACACCCCCTGCAGCAGCCCAGGCTCTACTGCGAAGGTGTTTTCTTTGACTCTGTGTTTTTTACCTCCTGGCTTCCCCAACATGTCAACACCGACAGCCGCCTCCCAAGCTAAAGAGGCGCGCGCTACCTTAATTACGCGGGTGCTATTGAGACACT
>CAUYTI010020993.1:0-53238 GCA_963575145.1 Galago senegalensis
CGTGGCGGGCGCCTGTAGTCCCAGCTACTTGGGAGGCTGAGGCAGGAGACTCGCTTGAGCCCAGGAGTTGGAGGTTGCTGTGAGCGTGATGCCATGGCACTCTACCCAGGGGGATAGCTTGAGGCTCCGTCTCAAAAAAAAATTAAAAAAAAATAAAAGTAAATAGTAAACTAATAACAATGTTAATTCAAATAATTGCTCTGACAAAAATAATTTTAGATTCCTTTTAAAAATAAAAGAATGTGATACACAGTACGCATTCATTCATTTTTAAAGGAGTCATGTTACAACAGGTTTTTGGTGTCTGGTTACAACAGATTTTAAATCATATAGATGATATGATCTAAATGGACCGCCATTTTTTGGTGGTCCCCCTCCATATAAGGTCTTAAGTCACCAGTAAGGAATCTCATGTTCATCCCCTCACTTCACTCCCCTGGCTGCAGTTGGCATTTAGGTCACCAGGAAAGCCCAGTACCAAATGAGCCCAATAATGACCTATTAAAACAATAAATCTTTGCAGGGTACACTTCCTGAGGACACTGGGGGACCGGGCACATCTGTCTTTTATGTATTGTTCTATGGCTTCTGGGCATCCAGTTTTTATACTTGTATGTCTTATCCTCTATGAATATATCATAAAAACTCTAATTGTCAAACATTTAATGGAGAAGTGTAGAAAAGTTCTCTATATTCATAACTTTGCCATCTTGTAAAGTATGCATTTACTGTGCTTTTAGCGAAAACGTAATATTTTCTCAAACTCCATTAACTTTAACATTACAAATGTTTAACATATCCTAGGGTGAAATTAAATGCATTTACATGGCAGTAAGGCTTTTTATATAATGCAGTACTGTGCTTGGAAAGAGTATGGTGCTAAACAATAATTAAAGAAATGATAAATCTTGTAGCAGACTATTATGCGAGGTTAAATTCTGCACAAGGTTTTTTATAATGAGAAAATGGTTTAACTATAAGAAAAGTAATATTTATTGAATACCTTTAAAGCTCTAAATGTATTTAAATCTCACCAGCTCTCCAATTTAACCTTCTCAGTAATCCCGAGGGTAGGTATTACAACCACTGGATAGTGTGATGTTTATCTAAGACATATAACAGGATTTAAATAAATAAATATTTGAATTTGTGCATTCAAATAATTGTTCTTTATGAAAGAAATCGCCTTGGGAGGATAGATACATTTTTTTTCCATCCACATCCTAACCAGGCTTGACCCTGCTTAAATTCTGAGATCAGGTGTGGTACAGCCATAGACACCTTTTCAATTAGTAATATGCATTTGAGGGGATCTGACTGTAACCCTGAAAGGTATAATCTCAATCCCAAATGTCAAAATCCAGATACATCAAAATCTCCAAACTATAATTCGGGGGAAATTTTTTTTTTTAATTTTATGATATTTATGTTTTCAAAAGGGGATGACCAAAAAACACTTAAAAACATGTCCACCTTACACAATTAAATAATAACCACCTATATTTTTGTAAGCATACTCAGGTATACTAATCACTCAAGTGTAACAGTGGTAAGCAGAAAAAACTGTATTCCTAAAGAAATAGGACAAAAAGGGAAAGGTATCAATATACATACGTACCACTCTGGCTGGTAATTATGTGCACCCAGCTTTATACTTGCCGGCCCCTCAAATACCAAGAAGAATAGCCTAAATCTTTTCTTGAGGAACAACCTCAATTTTGTGTATGGGTCCCCACTACATACATAGTCTCCTAAAGAGTGAAGATCTTGAAAAATGTTATCTTTCAAAGATGCACAGAAAAGACATCCCTTCATTTATGGAGGAAGCTTCAATGACTTTATGTACACGCACAACGCTGACACGCAAAGTCAGTGTTGTGATAATGTTCTTTCCTGGAGTCATGTGTCTGATGTCCCAGGCAGCAGGAGGAAAGTCTGCCCCCGCTCTCAGAGAGAGACCAATTCGCCTTCTGTATTTGTACTCTACAGACCGCTGGGCATTGCATGGTGCTTTCAACAGGAGGGTAGATCTCAGTCTCCTCAGACTCCCACATCAACCTCTGGAAACCCTGTCACAGAAAACCCCCCAATAATGCTTTACTAAGCATTTTTTTAAAATCTAGTCAATGCCTAAAATTAAATCCATCTCTTATCAATTTGGCTACCACATGCATCTCCTCATGCCATACTTAATTTACAAATAAAAACAATTGCGAGGCAATAGCTCTGCCTAACAGAGGCAACTATCCTGGGATTGTGATTTTCAGAATTTTAGATGTTAGAGATTTTGATTTTTTTCAAGGTTTTAACATTTGAGATCCTGGAGTTCAGGATCCTGTCTTTCAGGATTATGATCCAAACCTGCATTTGAAATTCACCCATATCTTTGGATGTCTTTACAGCCCACTCCGTTTATACCATAGAGTATCCTGAATGAATGAACACACATTCAGCTACTGAAGGGCATCTTCCAGTTTTTGATGCATATGACTAAAGCTGATAGAAATATTTTCACATCATTTTGTTTGGACTTACATTTTCAGATTAGCCAGGTATATGTCTAGGAGCACAAATGTTGGATCACACAGTTAGATTATATATACTTTGTAAGAAACTATCACACTTTTTTTCTCAAAGTAACTGTTTCATATTGCATTCCCTCCAAGCCAGGGTTCCTGTTGTTCTGCATTCTTGGCAATTATTGGTCCTGTCAGTTTTTTTGGATGTGAGTCATTCTATTATAAGAGACGTGTGTGGGTACTTGGTTGTTACTTTTATTTGCATTTCTCTAATGAGAGAAACACTACCCAAATCCCAACTGGAGGAAATTTTCAAAACACCTGACCAGTACTACTCAAAACTGTTATGGGTCATCAAAAGCAACGAGAGCCTGAGGAACGTTTATAGCTAAGGGGAGCCTAAGTAGACGTGACAATCAAACAGAATGTGGTGTGCTGGCTGAAATCAGGGACCAGAAAGGATGTCAGGTCAAGGTCAAGGGGATCTGACGGTGTGTGGTCTTTCATGCTAACAATGTATCGACATCTGTTCGCTAATTATAATCAATGTATTGAAACATGTAAAATGTTAATAAATAGAGGAAACTGGCATGTGTCATATAGAATAGCAATCTTTTTGCAACTTTCCAGGAAATCTTACAGCATTACAGAATAAAAAGCTTATCTTATAAACTGTCTCCCTAAAAATTAATTTTCAAAAATTAAAAAAATATATATTATCGAGGGGGGGAAATGATGAAGAGAAATGTTATAAAGTTATAACACTCATCTATGTCCACACTGGTAGCTTTTAATGTGTCTTGTGTCAAAATTTATAAATGAAATTACTTTTGCAACTCAGTGGCAAGCATCATTACACCCTCATTAGCCAAAGGCTAATATTTGCGCAGTCTTTAATATTTTCTAGGACTATTCTAAAAGATTCACTCACATTCTTAACCATTATGCTATATTGACTCTTAAAAGTGACTACATAGACTAGGAAAATCTCATTTTGATAGTATATACAGGCTTTTATCTAAGAAGAGAGACTTTTGTCGGTATAAGGGCTGAGGTATTTCTAGATTTAAAACCAACAAGAAGCAGCAGCCTTTGTATTTTTAGCCACACGCAACATGTAGAATGTTTAAGAGAAAAGAATTCGAAACACTTTATTGTTAATTTTATAGCCACAATAATTTCTCTCTCAATATACTATTCTAGATCGATGTAGATGGTGTTTTATTCAAGCAAGTAACATGCCAAATTCTTTAGTAATTTCAGTTGATATTTTATTCGTGGCATAATCCTGCAGTTCTCATAAGCTTTCAAAATAATGTAGGTAGCTTTAGTTATAAGTGCAATATGCATACTAAAATATCCAGAGTTCTGTTTCAGTGTAAACATTTTGTTCAGAACAAAAGATTTCGAATTGTGTAAACCTTCAAGGCAGACATCTGTCCGTTCAGGGACTGCCATTGCCAATAAACCCACCCATGCAACTCCAATTCCTTAATCAAATAGCAAGCTCAGCTGTTTGGGTTGACATCCAAGCAGACGTTTTCAGATCATTGTCTTATATTAAAAAAAAAAAAAGCCTTATTACCATATATCCAATATTATGTAACCCTTCATGTAAGTGAAATATGCGCCTCTTTGGTAGCAGATAAAGAGGCACAAAAGATACCATTAAATGGTCAAATGAGCCTTAATACTCTACAGCCAGTGATTGCGCATTTAACTTGTTCCGCTTTTATTGTAAAAATGTTGTGTTCAAAGAGCATAATGAATACTGCAAGACCCAAACACTAACGGGGTCTTTCCCAACGTTGCTTCAGTGCGTGCTCTCTGTATTTGACCAAGCAGAGAGAGAAGAATTTCTTGCATCAGATAGAAGCGAGTACAAAGCTTTCGTGTATTTGCCTCATGACAACGTTTCATCTTAATACAAACTGGTCATAACAGCTACTGCAGAAAATTGCTCTCTGTTTGCGGCCACCATGGGATGCCATCATTACTGACAAGATTGAGAAACCCGTCAATGACAATTCAGGACTCAGTCCAATCGTGCTATCCAAGCAATGTAAGTGGAGGGGTTTTTTTTTTTTTTTTTAAGGGCTCTATTTGTGGATCTCTTTAATTTTTATTCATGTCCACTGGTCCTTGACTTCCATGAAAATTCAATGCAATAAAGGCTTCAGCTCAACTGAATTCAATTTCAGAAATCATCAAAAAGTAAGATTTATAAAGTAATTTTTAGAAATCTCCTTGACAACCCCAGGTGAGAGAAATACACGTGGAGGACTTTGCATCTGCACTATTTGGAGGCACTGTCCTGTTCCATCATGGAGGACATCCATTCTATTTCAAGTTAACGAGGCTTAATTCCATTTCCATGGGCAATTGGCAAGAATAAATTAGCCACCTCATTGAGGCCTTTCTGTAACAAAACTCTTTTATGATTAGAGCCCACACGGCAAATTGTGGGTTCTTTCTATGGACATGCAAATAAATCTATGAGGATAATTTTTGAAGGTTAGTAGCTTAACGTTACGTCACAACTGGCTAAATCCTTTACATGTATATAGACTTCCTGTCATCAATTATTTTTCTTCTCCTATGCACTTTAATGAAATTATGCAATTTTCCATGCACGGTATTTACTGAGGACTAAAGGCAAATAGCCTTGCAAATATTTTAAATGTTGGGAACTCAAAATTTTAGGAAATCAACTGACTGCACAGTGTGGTGTGCCATGCCTTGTTATCCAGTCGAACACACTGGAAAACCCCAGTCCAGCTCAAAGGGAGGACCCCCTCAACCCCACTCCCTGCTTTGCAAACGCTTGGAAAAGATCACATGACTTCAAAATAAATTAGGAAAACATTAACAGCAATATGGATCCCATCAGCAAGAGCCCAACTCGTGTGATTTCAGACAAACAACTGAAACCATGTCAACCATATGTTACTAGTCTGCTGGTCTCTGCACCTGATAACATTTTCCACATCAGCCCCTCCTTTAAATAAGTTTAAAGCCAAGGCAAGTGCCTTCTTTGCCTGATGAAATTCAGAAACGACGATTTTGCTTCAAGGTCTCTTAACTAGGTATGCACAATATATTCCGAAGCAACGAGAATATTCATCTAAATTTACCACAAGGGAGTATATGAGCTTATATTTGCTTCACGAAATGAAGTTTTGACTTTCCAGATGAATAAATTAGACGGCAGATCACTCTGTTCATCCATATGGAAATAGCACAACCCTAAGACAAGCTTCTGGTGGTTAAAAAAATTAATGTTGTTCAAGGATAATAGGTTATTATGGAATGTTTACAATGAAATAAACAAAAGCATAGCCAATAACAATAAATCAAAACCAGGATTTCAAATTTGAGTTGAGGTAAGTGTCATGAGACTATCTGAATCTGTTAAAGCGATAGAGAGGTGCTTGGAGCATATGATAAAAACAAGGAAGCTAGAGAGGATTTTGCAGAACCCAAATGTCTTAGTTTCCTAAAATTGTACCTCCAAAGTAAACACAAAATGTGAAAAGTGAGCAGGCATTCCTGCTGAAATTACAGAGGCAATTTTGTCAGCTGGAGGGGGATTAAGCGGAGTTGAAAAGCATCACCGGCGCTGCAAGACCCACCAGGAGGATTCCACACATCCCAGCCTACAGCGTGGCTACTTCAGCAAGCAATTCTTATATTTAATCCTCAACTTGGAAATTAGGAATTTATCAAAAGTCATTATCGGGCAGGCATAAAATTAACAATCTCTTGAGCCTCTTCTGCAGTAACACTGTTAATAACCAATCCCTTTTCTTTTTCCTTTAGCATTTGCCTTAGTATTTATTTGCCAGGAAGTATTTATTTTAAACCTTAGCATTTATGGTTTTAGTTCTTTGTACTCATTAAGCATTCCTTCAAATGTCACCACACTATTTATGTATTCAACTTCATGGCAAAGTCTGGACACAGCTCAAAGACATATGTGCACACTTCTAAAAAATCGTCCTTCCCCTCAAATTCTCAATATCCAAGGGAAATCTGGGCTTGGGTGTTGATTCAGAAGATTCATGCATGGGAAACGTCCGAACCAAGGCTGGGGCTGGTACTGCGGCTCCCACCTGTAATCCTAGAGTTCTGGGAGGCTGAGGTGGGTGGATTGTTTGAGCTCAAGAGTGTGAGACCAGCCTGAGCAAGAACAAGATCCCATCTCAAAACAAACAAACAAAATAAACAAAGCCAAGGCTGGTTGAGGATTTGGCTGCTATGGCCGGGACTTGGAGATTAGACACACATGTGAGGGTTTAGAGAGGAAATGAGGTGAATGTCAACCCCAGTATGAACAGGTTCCTATCAAAGGTGTTCTAAGTCAGAGAGACCTTGGGTGGGGGCACAAGTGGGTAAAGGACATTGTTCAGGGCTCATGGGAAATGGAGCTGGTGATGGGATGAGCAGTTCTTGGACCGGGAGGTTCTCCAGCACTGGGGGAGCCCAACCAAGTACCTTCAAGTCTGCAGCTGAAGCCAGCATAACCCCAGCCCCAAGCGTGAGAAGCATGGCGGGAAGTGTGAAAACCTTCAGCTGTCTGGGTGGGTGGAATAACAGTCAAGGTGTTCATACTTCTTTTTAAGGAATAGGTAGAAACAATCAGAACACATGGACATAGCAAGGAATCCTCAATCCCCAAAGAATCTGGGGCAACAACTTGTGATTTGAATGAAATCAGTTAAAAGGAAAGCTTTCACTATCTTTATTACCGTAATTTTGGAAGAGCTTTGTAATCACACATAGGATGCAGTTTGTTTCAGCGAGTGCTATTGACCCTAAATACCGGACTGTGACTCATTTGATTTAATCAAGTTCCAGGTAAAAACTCTAGATTTTCATTACTAATTTCCTTCAGTCTATAGAAGGAAAAGCTAACCCTCTCATGATAAACTTTGTGTTTATTGGAAAGAACTTGGCTCGTGGCTAGTTATCACTGGGGTCAGACAGCGTCGTTTGTATTGTCTCGGAGGAAAAATTCAGGGCATTACCTCTGAAATTCAATTCGCTGCAATAATTGCTGCATTTGCAAATTCACCAGGCAGCTTCATGGAAAGTATATCAATAAAGTTAGTAAGGTCTGCAAGTAAACAAAACATATATGCAGCTGTCACAGGGGTTAATAAGAACATTTTCAAAAAAAGAAAAAAGAAAAATTTCAGTTTATGTGGGAAATAAAACAAATGATAAGGACTGTATTGTTTGGGCAGAGGACCCAGTCAAGCCAGAGAGGGTCACAACAAGCTTTTAGATGTGTTTTGTAAAATGATCACGAAAACAGAGAAAGAATATTTATAGGGCAGTAAGGTGAGTGCATGTGTGTGTCATTTGACTAGTCACAGTTAATTATTATGTAAGAAGACACCATCCATCTGTGCTTCCTATGGACAAGAAAAAGGAACATCTTTCGGTCTTTAAAAAAAATCCCCTGTAGTTAAGAACATTAATTCTGCATCAAATGGAAATATTTTTAATACAATTTTGTCTTCTACTATTTATAGGGGTAGATGATGCTTCTGAAAGTGTTCACAGAAGGTCAAGGCAAGAATAATGTGGGCAGCAAGACAGAAATGAAAGCCGTGTTCATGGGGTCCACCTCATCTCCCCCTCCTGAAACAGTGGATCTCATCACACACCCCTCCCTGCCCTGAGGACCCCACTGGCAGGCACAAGACTGGTTAACCAGACTCAGAGGTGGAATTTTATTTCAGATTCTGTCTCTTAATCCACTAATCAGCTACCATTGGCGTTTATTCAGGGGCTCAATAGAGATAATTTGGCCATTCCTAATTCCTAAATTTTTCTAGGAAGAGCATGAGGAAAAATATGTCTTAGTAAAAACAAATTCCCTATAACTAAGCTTCATTGTAAGGTGAAATGGGGGAAATACTGGATGGATTTTCCAAATGGAAAATTTCACAAAGGGGTAGATTTCAGATCACCTTGGGTGTCTTCCAAGGTCGGGTGCTACTATTACTCTGTTGACGTTCTTATATACTATCAGTGTCAATATTCTTAGTATCGACAGCCAGATCTGAGAGGTTTTCAAATTTAGGATCTCACATACAGAGCATAAGATTTAGTAGCTACCATCAAGTATTGTTTGCATCACACAAAACATGGGAACTGCTGTTATGCTTACTTGCTCAAAGAAAACCAAAATAATACAAACACATATTATATATAAGCTGGAATATCATAAATCCACTAAAATGAAAAGTCCCCAGGCATTGCCAGAATTAAATGCTGTTTTAATCTTGTTGATTTGTTTTAGTACACAATTACGTTCCATATTTTAGACTTTAATTACACACACAAAAAAAATCATCTGCCTAAATAATCAGCTAGAATAAAACACTTCCAGCACACCCAGGATTAAATGCCAAAATACAAAGGAAACATATTATTAGGGAATGATTGTTTATTAGCTAGCTAGCTCAGAATTCATCAGTACGGGACCATGTGCTGGATCAAGAGTTTAATTTTGGAATAAAAAACTTCTTCATAAAATGGTCTGGTACCTTTTGAACTCTTCTTTAATCTCCAGGAAGCTGTGGCACATGATTTTTAAGCAAAGCTTTTGCTCGCTGCCATTAATCCTTTCTGAGTAAGCAAATATGTAATCCTTTTAATCGCCAGGGCTGATACTACCCTATTGGTGAAACATCAGATAGTCCCCTGGCGATGGCAGGAGAGTAATTTCCACAGCTAGGGAGAAGAGCAGGATAAACATCTCCATATAGGATGTCATAGCTGAACTCAAAAGCACTGCGCTAGGAGCAGAGATGGATTATTATTTTATTGCTTTATAATCCATGGCATCATTAACTAGGATGGCATGTTCATATACTCACAGCCTTCTTTCAAGTCACAGTTGTGTGCAGATAGTGAGTGCCTATTTATACACATGAGAGTGAAGAAAGAACGTATCTGAATACAACTTTGAAGCATGAAATCCTGTGCCTGCCATAAAGCGTTGGAACTTGGTTATATTCCCTAAGTGGAGCCATTTAAATTGATCTTTCCCAACCTTTAGGCCCAGGGCTGAATACATGTATTTTCTTTGACCACCCCAATGCATGACTTCTGGCCATTTATCCTTTTTAATGATTTTTTTTTCTTCTGCTCTCAAAGAGCTTAGTGGGATTTTATAAAATAGAATGATAAAACTTGAACGCATTACATTCAGCTTGAATGATACAACTTGAATGCATCAACAGCTATTAGAGCCATTCTCGACAAAGACATACACGTGCTTTGGCAATGCACTTAGAATTCATTTCTACTGCATGCTGTCGACCACGGTGTATCATCCTCCCACTCATCACAATAGATTAAAAAACAAGGACAAAATATTCTTTTCTGATCCTTTTTGCTGTGCTGGAAGGCTGAGCACCATCACCACGCCATCCTCATCACTGCCATCACCATCACCATCTCACCACCGTCAGCACCACAGGTAATACTTACAGAGCACGTATTAGACGGCGGGCACTTTTTCCAAGCCAAGTGTGTGTGCATAAAAACACAAAGTATGCATATTACAAATACAAAATTAAAATTCTATAGTACGTGTATTATTACTATATATGTAAACATTCATTTAATCTTAATTGTGCCACAGTGCTTCTGTCATTATCTTTATTTATACATAAAGAAACTGAGGCACAGAGAGGTGAGGCTTTTGCGTAGGGTCACAGAACTAGAAAGGAACAGAACTGAACCGGAACCCTGTCAACATTTGGCGGGATGAGGAAATCCCTGTGAGTTTGATCTGAGCAAGATGAATCTAACTAATCGAAACAAGCCGCCAGGAGCTGTCAGGCATTTCCACTGTCACGAGGGGCATAGATCTAAGCAAAGCAAGGAATTTTGCATTTAAGGTCTCAGAGGCAACATTAAATTTAAGGCATTCAAGGCACATGACAAAACTAGTTTTTCATCGCCTAAAATTAGGACAATTAAAAAAGTCCGAAACTACAAACACACTGAGTCTGTCTCCCCGTTCTGTTGCCTGCCCAGCAACATTTAAATGATATATCTTATTTTCATTGAATTTAAATAACATGAGTGATTTAATTACATCTGATAAAGGCTAAAAATAGTAAAGAACTATGAGGTATGTAAAGGGCCTCTGACTAAATAAAAGAATTAGTGTGTCAGGTTCACTAAGCTCCCAGGTTCCATGAAAATAAGCCATCAAGTTTTAAAAAGTTTCAAAGAACAAATTGTCATATTTTCCCCCTGAATAGCCTCCACTTTTTATAAGGAGTTTATTATTCTATGAGGATGTCAATTATTTTTAAATTTTAGGGGTAAATATCTTACCTTACGAAAAAAGAAATTAAAACCCATCTGGACATAAGAGTTCCCATTCCACTGCTTCATAGAACTCAATGATGCCTCAAAAATGACTGATTTAGAATGAATCAACAATTTAAAAAAACTGATCTATATTTGACCCATGGAATCTTTTAAAGCAGTTTTAAGCTTTAAAATATAATTCAAGAATTATGTCAAAATGCCAGACCTTGATGGGAATTCTGAGCGGCTATACACAAGGATCTTGTGATCTGATAAAAATAAAATTGAATGTCATTGTCTTAGTTATTGTGTCAAGACGTTTATATTCTACTCTTAGAAAGATTCTTCCAGTTTGATGAAAGTATTTCAAATTGCATATGAAAACACCACACTGTACCCCATGACTGCATTAATGTACACAGCTATCATTTAATTAAAAAAAAGAAGAAAAAATGGACAAATAAAAGGGGATTATTTGTTTCCCCAAATTAGAAAAAAAAAAAAATTGAACGAGATGAGGCAGAAATGCCTGGCAGGGAGATGGGCACTCAAAAGCTCAGTTAGTTTGACCTGAGGATGGCTTCAAGCGTGTCTTTCATTTCTCTATCATTCTCTTAATCTTTGAGAAGGAAACATTATAAGCAAAGTCACAACCACAACAACCAACACCTGCATCGCAATTTACAATTTACTCACATAACGATCGTCGATCTCTCCATGGAGACAGGAGGAGCTGAATGCCTTACGCTCCTTTTGCTACTGACAGGGAAACACTCTACAGTGTCAACGCCGATTTCCCCAAAGCCACACAGCTGGTAAATGCCAGACCTTGAGACCACATCTGTCCTCTCCACTATACTGACAGTGTTATCTCTCCTGGAGGAACAAAGAAAAAGTACACTTCTCCTTTGAAGAAAATATTTGATACCTTCCTTCAGCAATTATTAATATTTAGTGAGTGTCTTAAATAAAAGCCATGACTTTAGGCATTGAGGAGATGGCAGAGCTGCCCAAGGCCATGCTCTGACTTGAAGAAGCTTAAAATTTAATAAAATCTCTAATGCTAAGGACATGTAAAAGTTATGTGCTAATAATGACACCATTATTTACTATACATATGTGATCAGTTTTTTAGATCCTAAAATGCATCCCATCTTAAAATAGCAGGATTTATACTGTTACTTAAGACAAAATTTTTAATAAAGTAGTACCAGTTTAAAAGAAAAATAGCCACATATGAAGGGGGCCCCAACAAAAGAGGGTCCTACACAATTTAAAGTAGCCACAGTGAAATAACCCATTTATTATGGCACCACTAACTGATAGGGACGGTTGCCCAGGATTCTCTTTCTCAGAAGTGTATAACAGATGGTAAAAGGACTTTCAGCTCCAACAGACATATTTTGGCCATGGGACTTGGTAGGATTGATTTGAAAAAAAAATTTATTTTCTCTGAAAAAGAGAAAAAAAACCAGGGAGGCTTCCTATTTTGAGTTGCTTTATATATAGAACCTTGATTCCATTGCTTCCTCAGAGACAGATACTATAGCTTTCATTTATTCTTCAATCATCCATTCAACAATTTTTTATTGAATCAGTACCATTCCAGGCAAAGGAGACAAACCAATAAAGAAACCAAATAAGTTCCTGCCCTCACATTACGGACCAGGACACAAAATGTAAACCACTATTTATGGTGTCACATGCTCTATGCTAGAGCAGGGAGAGTGAGGGGTGGGGACGACTGTCTGGGCAGGCAGCATTACAACAGAGACCCCAGCGAAGTTTGGGTGTATTTTGAAAGTAGAGCCAACAGAAAACAGGAAAATAAAAGGTGACTCCAGAGTCTGAAGGCTGACATACTGGATAGGAATGCCACTGACAGAGAAGGGGCCGTCTGTGGCAGGAAGAATTTGTGGTTGGGAGGGAGGAGGAGCTTGGGACTTGACTTCAGTTTGCAGTGTTTTATTCTGGACACGACCATTGAGCATCCAAGGAGAAGTGCCCACTAGGGCGAGGCAATGGCAAACATAATGTTAGAATTTTAGTGAGAGGTTGAGGCTAACTGTATGCACCAGCATGGCCATGGATTTAAACCTGGGGGCTGGATGGGATCACAAAAAGGGTCAAAGTGCACGGGGAAGAGAGAACGAGAACCCCGAGTCCTCAGGTGCTCCTGCGATGACAGTGAAGACAGGGTAGAACGAACAAGATACCAGCTCACGCCTGTAGGTTGGATACTATCGAAAATAAATGAACAACAGGTTTTAGGGGATAGAGAAATTGAAATCCTAGTGGATTGCTGGTGAGACCATAAGCGGTGAAGAAGCAACTGTGGAAAACAGTTTGGCAGATCCTTTAAAAAGTTAAAAGTAAAATTCCTACATGACCCAGCAATTCCACTCCGGGTTCACAGCCCCATTATTCACAATAGACGGAAGGTGGAAACAACCCAAAGGTCCATCAACAGACGAATGGATAAACAAAAGGTGCTATATACACACAACGGAGTATTATTTAGCCTTCAAAAGGAATAAAGTTCTCCTATCTGTACCAGAAAGTAGACGTGGCATAGGGAGGAGGGAGGAGATGGGGCATTATTAATTGCTTCATGGTTACAAAATTTCTATTTTGGGCAATTGAAAAGCTTTGAAAGTAGATGGTGGTGGTTACGCAACACTGGGGTATACTTTATGCCACTGAATCGCACACTTCACAATGGTTAAAATAGAAAACTTTGTGATATGTACATTGAACTGGAATTTTTTAAAAAAGAGGTAAACCTAACAGAAGAGACTGAGAAAGAATGGAAGATGGGAAAGGAAGAGAATCAGGAGAGTGAGACCACGGGAATCAAGTGTTTCGTGGAGAAGGAAACACTTACAGGGATTTGGGGCTGATGTCCAGTGAGATGACTGAGAAATGACGCCAGAAGTGGGTGGACGGATCAGGAAAGCTTGTGCTAGTCCCGTAATTAAAATGGTCCTTGCCCTTGGAAGATTCATTCAGTTCCCACTCACTAATGTTATTAGCACAGATCTTGGTATTATTAGGCCTAGTGTTACAACTCACTGGTCCGGTGTACATAACTAAAAGTGGAAGAGAAAAATAAGAGAGAAAGAGAGGAAAAAACAGTCAAAAATACCATAGCCCAGACACCATTTTTACAGGGCCTAACATTCACACTTTTATTCCCTCACCTCAGAAGTATGAAATTCATCTATTTTGAAAGGAAATAGGGGACAGAGTGTTGATTGAAACTAATCAATCAAGTTGGGAGGTGATTAATAGAAGGCAGTCCTGGACGTGCTGCAGGCGTATCTACAATGCAGCTTGAGAAGTGGTCGTTTTATAGTTCATTACATATCTGTGTGATGTTATTTATTGTTTACTTAAGCAATAGCAACTGAAGCACGGGCCAATTCCTGGGAATTAATGACCCACTGGGTGAGGCCATTACCGCTGGACATTAACCCCAGTCAGTTCGCAGCTTTTCCAGGAGAACTTCTCTGAAAAGCTATTTGTTCTCCATCTCTTGTCACCACATTTTAAAAACCCAATAGTTTAAATATGTTTTCAATGTCAGGTCTTTGAAATATACAAACAGTTCTACACGTTGGGAGGCAATAGCTTCTTCAAGTTGAAAGGGGAGAAAAAGCTACAAAGACCGCCCCTTGGAGGCCGGAGTTTATCCTCCTGTGGACAGCAACCCCCAGAATAAAAAAGGAAAAGAGACACAGGAGGCAGAGCACACTTCAAAGGTCTCAGGGGGCCTCGTGTTGAATCTAACATTTTAATTTAAGGATTTTCAGGGCTTGCAGACTCCCAGATATCTCCAAACCAGAATGTGATGGAACCCAGGAGGCTAGTAATTTTTCTTGGTGAGACTACAAAGAAGAAAATAGAGACGATGTTAACAGAAAGAATTAGTGGGATTAAAACACTGGCCCAATTATTAGGCACTCCTATAAGCAATTAGAAAATGGGCCCCAGACTACAATGGCTCTTAGGGTTATGTTTAGAAAACTTAAATTCTACCTTCCTGTTGCATGTTCCACAGCAGTTAATAATCAGTATTTCTTGAGCAAGGCATAGTCCTGATTATTACCAAGACAAGGGTCAAGAGCATGTCAAAGCTGGACAGGACCGGCGTGACCCCAAACTCTTACTTTCTGTCACATCGTCTTCTAAGATCCTAACACACATTGACTCTTTTAATCTGCACAATCCCACTATAATGTAGGTCCTGCTATTCTCATCCCATTTCACTGTTGAAGAAACTGAGGACCTTCTTGTCCAATGTTACCCACCTGGTAAACGGAAGCAGCAAAGTCTGAAACCTCAGCAATCGGGCTCCACAGCCTGTGCCTTTAACCACCAAGCAAATGAGAATTAGGAAGAGAATTGTCTTATCAGCAGTTTATTTCTAGCATTTATCCTGGCATTAAAAAAATCAAACAACATTTATGTTCTGCTTATTATATTGTACCATGCTAAATGTCTTTTAAATATTAACTCACTGAGTTCTTTTAACCCTATGACATATTATCAACAATTATAATTTATACAGACAGAAACTGAGGCAGAGAGAGATTAAGTAGTTTGACCTGGATCATAGAGCTGAGAAATGTCATTGACAAGGGGTTAATACTCCATCTGTCTCCAGACGGGTGAGTTTATTAGTCCACTCAGTTGCTTCTCTTCCCAAGGCCCCAAGCATTCCACCCAATGACCTTTCTATCATAATCTTCCCCCTCTCTGCCTTCTTCCATTTCCTACCCTCCCACCCCCCAATATTCCTTAGGAATATGACCACAAAAGGAAGAAGAGTCGGGAAGCAGGTCCAGACCATTTCAGTATCTGAAACAACTTCCACTAGGTGTGTGTACATGTATTTGATATGATTGCTGGGGAGAGGTAAGTTAAGATGAGCAGAGAAACAGGAGAAGATAATGTGATAAGAGAAAAGGGACCCTGATAGCTTGGAACCCACCAACTCCAGCTATGACAATAATAGTAAAAATTAATTTATTAAAACTTTACCTTAATATGCTTAGCTTAGTGCTATATAAATACTTAAGACTCATCTAAATTATTGTAATTTTCATGACAACTGTTTGGGGTAGACTCTATTCACATTCTCATTTCACAAATGACAAAATTATGGCTTAAGGAGGTGAATCAAATTGCCAAGATCCCTCAGCTAAAAAATGGCAGAACCAAGACTTGAGTCCAGGCTGTCAGAGTCCAGAGTCAGTGAGCTCTGCATGTGGCCTCAGGACCCTGTCCAAGCTCAGTGAGACTGCAAGTTTGAGAACCCCTGAGTGACACATGGAGCATAACCAGATGTCCTTCCCAAGGCTCTGTCCCCTCCAGTTTCACTTCTGAGACATGCCAAGACTGTTTGGGCCAGCAGGTGTCCTCTCTCAGATTTGTTTAAGGACCTCATTTGCCCCCCCCCCTCAATAATCCCCAGCCTTTAGATACACACAAGGAATGGTGTATGTTAGTTGTTTTTATTCCTGTGCTAATGTTATTTTTAGTCATATGTGTATGAAGGGGCACTGGTAGGAGTGGTTTTATTCAAATTCAAGGGTAAAATTTCCAGAAACATCATAAAACCAATTTATAGTTGGCCCTTTGTATCCATGAGTTCCATATCCACAGATTCAACCAACCAGGAGTTGAACACATTAAAAATCCCCAAAGAATAAAAATAACCCAAGACAGTACAACTATTTACATAGCCTTTACACTATATTAGCCAGAGATGAGTTAAAATGAGAGGATGTGTGTAGGTTATATGCAAATACTATGTCACTTTATATAAAGGGCTTGGCATTTGTAAATTTTGATATTCAAGGGGGGGTCCTAGAAACAAACCTCTGTAGATACCAAGGAGTATACTTTTATTCAAGCTTTATTATATTATTTTATTTCATATATTTTATCTCATTTAATCTTCCTGTAATGAAATAAATGTTTATGACTGACCCCCTGCCTCTCATCCGTGTACTGAAACTCTAAACACTCCAGGTCACGGTACAAGAAACTGGGACCTTTAGGAGATGATGAGGTCATGAAGATAACACCCTTATAAATGAGATTAGTGAACTGATACAGGAGATCCCAGGAAGGCCCCTTGTCCCTTCCACCATGTGAAGACATTGGGCGAATTGATATCTGACATATCTGACGGTGCAATGCACACACTCTGGGTGAAGGGCTCACTTATAACTTTGACCTGAAATATACAAAACAAACTACGCAATAAAAATGTGTGTACCTCTCTAATATTCCAAAATTTAAAAAAAAGACAACCATTTGTGAACCAGGACATGAGATCTAATGTGTTGAAGTCTGATTCCTCGTGTGAAGGAATTTGGAGGTGGGGCTTTGGGAGGGGATTAGGTCGTGAAGGTGGAGCTTTGTGCAGCTTTTGGACATGAGGTTAGATTAATGCTGTTGGAGGAGGAAATGTGGAAGAGCTTGCTCTTCTCTCTGTTCCCCCATGTGAGGATACAACGAGAAGACAGCTATCTGCAAATCAGAAAGCAGGACCTAACCAAATACTAGACCTGCCAGCACCTTGATCTTGGACTTCTGGGCCCCTAAAACTGTGAGAAATAAATATCCATTTATTTCTAAATGTCCATTTTGCGTATGAGCCACCCTGTGTGTGGTCTTTTGTTATAGAAGTCTGAATGGACTATGATACTTCCCCACACTACTTGGCCACTCTCCTTTCCTCCCTGTACAGATGAAAGAACAGTAATTCACAGACACAAAGAACCTTGCTATATCTCTTTCAAGAGACTGGCTTTCAATCCTAGGTCTTCTGTCTAGACATCCAAGTACAAGGTTATGACATGAATTGGCCTCTTGAAAACTGAGAAATGAATCACTATAAAAACACTTTATTGACGTTTATATAGCATGAATCCTAAGATCTTCACATACACTGCCCATCTGGCAAAGATGCAATTTGAGACGGCAACACGGCAGCTGAAATGTGCAGGGGGAGCCCTTAGGCCCAGTAATGGTGGAAATGGACAGTGGGTGAGAATACTTGCTTTGTGAATGTCCCAGTTGTCTGTTTCACCTAAGACAAGGGCCATGTGACTTGGTGACCTCTGTTGAGGACATGTTATGTGTGAATGTCCTTTTTCCCTCACTGGGCCCAAATGCAGCATGGTAAGGCTTCAGTGCCCACTGCTTGGGTCAGCTGCTTCCAAGACAGCTTCTAGCTTAGTCATCATTACTATGGGTTTAATTATTTCTCCCTCAAATTCACATGGTGACGCCTAAACCCCCAATACCTCAGAATGTGACCGCATTTGGAGATAAGGCTTTTACATGAGGTAATTATCTCAAAAGATATCCTGAGAAGGGGCCTTAATCTACTCCGATTGGTGTTCACAGAAGAAGAGGGAACTGGGACAGGCAAAGATGAGGTGCCCAGAACAAAGACCACACAGTGTGGAGGCCGCCGTCTGTAAGCCAAGGAGTGAGGCTTGAAGGGAGTGATCCTTCCCTTACAAACCTCAGAAGAAAACCACTTTTGCCAAAACCTTGACCTTGGACTTCCAGCTTCCCAAATGGTGAGAAAATAGATTAGCCCAGACAAACACACGCAATCTAAAAGAAATAGCAAATGTAACAGGCTCAAAGTTTGCTTTTAATGTTTATCCAGGTATTCAGCATTTAAAGTAAATATGAAATGTTTTAAAATACCTCACCATGTCACCATTCAGAAGGGAGATTCTTCCCTGCCCTTTTTTAAAGTTCTGGGCATCCTATCTGCCCACCTGACTTCTAAAAGTTCTGTAAGTGCTTCCTTTTTCGTTTGATGTAGACCAGCTTTTCCCCTCAGGAAGGATTTTTAATTAAATACCTTCCTAAGTTACCTGGAGGATTCCCAAATAATGTATTTGACATTTTGATGCAAATTGCAGGTGAATATTTAGTAGCAAACCCACCTCCTGGAACTCAATTACTGTCCTGTGAAGGAGAAGGAAAGGAGAACTATGACGTCTGAGACTCAGCATGAAATGATATTGGCGTTTTAAGTCTCTGTGACAACAGAATATGTGGGCTTCACTTTTGAGAGCAAAACTTTCAAGCATCTAAATCAATTTCCGTTACTTTTAATAAATGTTGATAGAGCATTTAGTAGGTGCTAGGGGCAGACATAATAATTAAATGCAGCAATTAAGGCATTGGGGACATTGATTGGGCAAATTTGATTTGACCTTGGAGTCATTTTAATTCATTTATTTAAAAAAATCTAATAATATTTACAGTAGATACTCTATCCCATTTTTTGGGGGGGGGAAACGTGGGGCAAAGAGGAAGCTACCAGTGACCCAGTTATGGGAGGGAGTTGCGGGGCATAGGACTGATATTTAGAATAGGGAACAGCTCAGAATTCTGGGCAGACTGAGTTTTCACATTAGTCGTGTTGTTCAATGATTAGAAACTTCACGTTTTGACTCAGTCCTTTCAAACACCTCCTATATTATGGTGGAGCCAAGACAATGAATCATGGTGACCTGCCATAATGATACTTTGAATCTGAAAGATATTGTCACTGCAGGAATCCATTCATTTGATAGGGACAAATTCAATTCTAGTTGACATAGGGAAAAAGGAAGAGACAGAGAACGTGAGGTGTTTTATAGGCTACGATTATCAGGATCCTCCTTTCTTTTTACAACCCGGTAGGGCACCACTGCTTTGGGAAGTGGGATTAAAGTAAGGGAGAGGACAGGGATGGTAACCACAATGACAGCCACTCCTCCTTTGGCAGGCGGTAGGGGTGCATCACTGGGCACACTCACCATTTATCCTACAGCCAGATAAAGGCGTGAGAGCTGTCAGACCACAGAGAACCTCCTTGAGAGCCACCACTGACATTTTCAGAGACGTGTTTCTCATGGACTTGTGACAACCAGCAGCCTTCACCCCTGCGGGGGGTGAGAGAGCATGGGGCAGAAGTCCCGATTTCTCCTCAAAACCCCTGATAAAAGGTCATGGGAAAAACAGCCTTGTTTTCTCCCAGGAAAGTGATGCTACTTATAAATAATTTGAGAATTTTGAATTCCCCCCATTCTACAAATCTGTGGTAACTCTCAAATACCTGAAGGTTTATAACTCACATTTTATCCACTAGCAGTCACTATCACTTACTGCCATGGCTCCCTTCACTCAAGATGCACCCTAGCTGGGTCCTGGGGTTTCAACATGAAGTCGTCTCAAGTCTGAAATGTATTTTTTAAAGATGTTCCTTTATTAAGAAGTAGTGAAAAAGAAGCAAAGACCTTCAATAATTATTTTAAAAAATAAAAAGCAAATCATCTTCAAATCGATATCAAGAGTCTCGTTACTTCTCTTACCTGTCTACTTCATATATTCCATTTGTAAAAAGAAAATAAAAAGCAAAATTCCTCAAAGGACTCAATAGATTGGATTTCAAAAAAATCCTCACGGCAGCACCATTTCATATCAGATGTAGGATTAACACTGCCAAAAAAAAAAATGATGCATAAAATGGTTTTAGTCTTCTGATTAACCCAATTAGTCAATTAATGCAAAAGACTCAGGTTCCCTGAGTCAGCAGTCCCATTACTTAAGTCACGCTGACAGTCATAAATTCGTGTGGCTTTAAGCAGAATTCATCCCTTTGAATAAACAGTTCTGTGATCCAGATTTTTAATCTTTTTCCCTACGTGGAAAGGAGATCCCCCTTGACTGCACAGACCTCAATCTAAACCCACACTAGATTTAAAAAAAAAAAAAAATTAAAGTACAGTCAGTACTAATGGAAGGCAGCAGGGACCAAGATAACCTCAAAGGCAGCTAATCCAAAATGTGTTTAGCTTTGGCTAAATGGAGATTGAAAATGGATAAGCTGGGAGCTGATCTGATCGTAATCCCCAGCTACATACCCAAGCATTTCTTTTTCAGTCTTAAAATCATCCCTTGGTTCCAACTAAGAAACTAAAGTAAAGCCAGTAAGCAGTTCGCCTATTCCCAAGGAGTGTATCAGTTCTGCAGCTTCCTGGAAAGATGCTAAGCGACACCACCAGGTATTACTTACTCTAATGGTTTCTGGCCCACCCTGTATGCCATTTCCAACTCATAGTACAACGGACTCGTCTGTGACCGTTTTAAGTAGAACAAAAGCAGGGAAACCATGATTTCCATTTCTAAATAGTGAGCTAGACCAAGAAAACAGACCTATTCTGGCCAAATGCAACAAACCCACTCTAACTGTCTGATCTCCTTAAGCAGAAAAGACAGGGTGAAGCACGACAAATAGAAATTTTGCAATGGTAAGTGAAAGCCTATTAATATACCAGACTGTGTAAACATCATCATTTAGACCTTGGGGACACATTACTGACATCAGCCTTAAGAGGTGATGAAGATGCCGCTGTCTTCAGCAGAAGAAAGTAAACATGTACCACGAGTAATTTATTCATCTTGCTTTCTCTTCCCAAACTGAGGCAGCAGAGGATGGAGACGGTGTACCTGATTCCTGTGTCACTGAGTGAGAAAGTTCTTTGCTGTGGATGTTTGGGAGGGGACGAGAGCTGGAGAAGCCAAGCACAGGGGAAATACGTAATTGAATTAAATGCCTGCTAAAAGCTTGAATTGGACACACTTATTTCTGTATCCGAAAAGGAAGAAGAAGATGAAAATGAAATGATGAGGAATTGAAATGTAGGAAATTACTGGCATTTAAACGAAATAATGGAGCTTTGTTTTCCAGAAGCAGGCTGGGAGCACTTGCTCCATGGCAGTCTTGTCTTTTTGGACTAAAATATAATAACGGCTAACATTTCCTGGGCACCTACAAAGAGCCAGGCATAGTCTCTAGGCTTTATTTGTCTGAATTCACCGCATCCTCCTGAGGACTCAGTGAGGCAGAGAATATTATTATATTCACTTTATAAAAGCGAGCTCGGAGGCACAGTATGTTTAAAGGACTTGCCCAAATAACACAGCTGGAATGTTTTGGAAGAAGGATCAGAACACAGTCTTGCTTCCAGGTCTCTATTCACTCCCCCCCGCCCCACCGTGGCCCCTTCTCAGCTGATATATCTGGGACAAAATGGAGCATTTCTGCAAATGCCCGATACTTAATTCTTTTTAACCACTGTTAATCTCTAGCATATAAGTAGAACACTTAGGAAAACAGCTTATGGATTCTCTATGGTGGTTAAAATCCAAGTGCAAGGAAACTCTGCTCCCAGTGGAAAGCCGTGGGGGTCACCACATAATTGGCACGTGGACATTGCTTTGAGCCAGTGGTTCTGTAGAGAGGGGAATGCTTAGTTAAAGCACAGTGATTAAGAACCTACACTCTGGCTTCACATCTGAAATCAAATGCTAGTTCTACCATTTACAGGGTGTTTGACCGTGAGTCATGAATCCACCTTCTCGCACTGCCAGCTTCTGTTAGCAAAACAGAGGACATCATACTCATTCCACCGGGCTAGTAGGGAAAACAACTGAGATAAAGGAGCAAAATCAGGCGGATTTTTGAGGGACTTCCATACTGTTTTCCATAATGGCTATGGTAATTTACATACCCAACAACAACAAGGGTTCCCTTTTCTCCGCACCCTCCGTCCTCGTACGTGTATTTCAAGTTGTTTAGGTATTTGATTTTCAATATTTTCACCCAAAAAAGAAAATATGCAGCGAAGGATGTGTTCATTAGTTTGGTGGAGTCATTCCACAATTTACTAAACATGTATCAAAACATCACACTGTGCCCTATAAATAAGTGTAGGTAAAATTATTTGTCAATTGAAAATAAAATAAAATGGATGTAAGGGTTAGACATTCATTTGGCATGGTGCTTAGCATACAGTAAGAGTTCAGTTTGTTAAGGTTATTGTTCTCACCAATCTTTAAGCGTCTGTCAAGATCGAACAAACAGGCTCAGCGGCTAGGATGCCAGCCACATACATACACTAGAGCTGGTGGGTTTGAATCCAGCCAGGGCCTGCCAAACGACAATGACAACGACGACCAAAAAATAGCTGGGTGTTGTGGTGGGCGCCTGTAGTCCCAGCTACTTGGGAGGCCGAGGCAAGAGAATCACTTAAGCCCAAGAATTTGAGGTTGCTGTGAGCTGTAACGCTACGGCACTCTACCGAGGGTGACATGGTGAGACTCTGTTTCAAAAAAAAAAAAAAGATTGAATAAACAAAAGATGCTGATATACATACCTACTGTCAAAAAATGGCATGATTCCTTCTATAACTGAATGCAGTTTAATTTCTACTTTCAATAATTTTATCAATGCTATATGGGCAGGTAGCTAAAATGAAGCAATGTTAAATGGATCGTAACAAAAACAACTTTAATCCCCCCAAATACACCCGCCTCTCTCTGCCAGTTCTAAATATTTCCGCTATTTCCTATGCCATAGACTGGGGAGCTCAAACAGCAGACATTTATTTCTCACTGCCCAAGATTCAGGTGCTGGCAGATTCAGTTCTGGTAAGGGTTCTCTTCCTGGCCCACAGACAAACCCACCTTCTTGCTGTGTTCTCATACGGTGGAGGGAGAGAGAGCAAATTTCGCAAGGGCATTACTCCATCATGACCACATCTAACTCTAGGTATCTTCCAAAGGTCCCTCCAACACATGCTATTATATGGGGGATGAAGGGCTTAAACATGAATTTGGGAGGGTCGTGAACATCCAGTCCATAGCCTCTCCCTCACAGCTGCGTAGCTCTAATGACTGTGCTTTCTGGGGACATAATGTCCTGGTCTCTTTAAATTAAGGCAGTGCCACTTTGGGGGACCAACTCAGCTCAAGAGAAATTTGTGCTGTGATTGCATCACCATCCCAATTGCATCACCATCCCTTCTTCCTTCTTGGAAACTGTTGATCCTAAAGATACTTCTCCGTAAACTTTCTGCACAGAGACATTGTTTATGGACTTCTGTTCTGGTCGTGAATCTAATCACACACATATTTCCCTAATGCTTTGGATATATTTATTTCACAGCTATTGACTTAGCCAATGGTCCCCATTTATATCATTCTATCAAAGAAATATTGTTCACTGCTAGCCAAATAGTATCCTACGATTGTCATCCCTTTCTCATATAAATTTTGTTTTACCTTGGAATTAGTAAGGCTACTATTTGCTCACCTGTTTAGTTTTTGTGAATTTTACTTCCTCCCAACATTCAGTACATCTGTCAAGTGCCTTTCAATAAACTTTGCAAATAGTATATATAAGAAGCAACCCTATTTGGTCCTTGAATACTTCTCTCCTATAGCTCTCCTCCTTCCTTCCTGGTCTAATAATAATGCTCTATACATATGTCATCCTGAAAATTCTCTTTTTCATTCTTCTGTTTGCAACTCTACTTGACAAAGCCAATACAGTTATCTTTCTAGGTTTATTCCTTTGTTTTCCTGGAGTCTGTTCTTCAGTAGCTTTCTCTAATATAGGATGCATGGGAGGTATATTTGGGGAATGTACTATGTCTTTACTCTTCATTTACATATTATTGATAGGTTAGCTGAGCACTAAATTGTTAGCTTTAAAAATCACTTTTACTTTGGGTAGGTTTTATTGATTGTTGTCAGTAAAATGTTCAAAGTCTTTGTGAGGCTCTTTCCATTGGATACAAACAGCTAATTTTCTCTGGAAGCTCAAGAAAATTATTATTTTTTTCCTGGCGTTTTAAAATGTTGTGATGTTTGGGTTAGCCATATTTTATTCATTGAGCCAGGTGCTTAATGGACCTATTTAATCTAGATTGTTGAAAAATAATAGAAAGAATTTTTCTTCATTATGTCTTTCATAATTTTCTCATTGTCTCCTTTCACTTCTTAAGAATTCCTTTCATGGGGATATTGGACTTTATTTTTTTGTTTTTGGAGACAGAGTCTCACTTTGTTGCCCCTGGTAGAGTGCAATGGCGTCATTGCTCACAGCAACCTCAAACTTTGGGCTTAAGTGATTGTCTTGCCTCAGCCTCCCAAGTAGCTGAACTATAGGTGCCCGCCAACACACGCAGCTATTTTCAGACGCAAGGTCTCGCTCTGGCTCAGGCTGATCTTGAGCTCAAGCAATCCACCTGCGCTGGCCTCCCAGCATGCTAGTATTACAGGCAGAGCCACTGTGCCGGGCTGATAATGGATTTTTTTTGATTGATCTCATAATTTTGTTTTCTATTTTGGATTTCCTTGCAAAATTTTATTTCCTCCAAAGTGTTTACCTATCTGTTTTTTAATTTGAGGCTTTCCTAAAATGTTTAAAAAAAATTTTTTTTTCTTAACATTTAAAATTGAGGCCTTTCATGTGTATCTTTGGCTCTCACTTCAGCCTCCAACTGGTGTCCCTGCCCTTCTCGAGAGAAAAGAGCTCCAGTGTCCTCCGAGGTGTGAGTTTGGGAAGAGATGTGAGTGATTCTGGCTGTGGAGCCTTTCCACAAACGCGGCTGTTCTCAGGCCCTGCTGCCCTTCAGTGGAGCCTGGTCTCCCCAGGTAGGTTCCCAGGAGCACACTGACTCATTTCTTGCTGATATTACCCTTAGAGGCTTTGTGGAAATTTCTTCTGTTCTGATGAGTCAATTGCCATCTGTTTTCTTCCTTCAGCAACGTATGTGAGAAGATTTTTCCACTGTAGGACCTGGTTCTCTTTATCCTTGTGAATTAACACACTTTTGGTTTTCTGAGTGTAGTGGAGCTGGGTTGGGAGAGGCAGAAGTAGTGTCTGAGTACACCATTATTTTAAAGTAGAAGCCCTGTAATAAGTTTTATTTCTAAATATGCATTTATCATTTCTTATGTCTTTATGATGAAGTCAGGGTGGTGTTTAACATGCGAATGCGAACGTAGCTACTCCATGAGATGAGAGTCCTCACTCGGTGAACTTTGAGAAACTGGCTCACCCCTGGTGCGGTGCCAGCAAACGAGAGTTCATACATTCATGCTCTCAAACGAGAGTTCAAAGTAGAAGAATAAAAAAAAAAAGAAAGAAAAGAAAAATAACTCACAAGATTTCAAAGGCACAAAGTCATCAAACTTTATTGTAAAACTCACCCCATTTTTAAAACGTGTTCTCAAATGTCCCTCTCTTTACAGAGCCATTTGGGAGAGGGAAATAAGATAGGCAGGCTAAAATACATGGCACGTTTTGCACAGAACAGACAAGCTTAGGCAAAGGATCTTCACTTGTATTGTTTCTATTAAGAAAATCACTTCAGAAAGACACAGATTATAAATCAGAGCGTCCTGTGCCACGTGAATGCAGTGCCAGCAATCCGAAGGATGCCATCAAACCATTGAGCACGCATACAAAGGGAAGGCAGAAGTCCAGTCTTGACGTCAAAGGCAATCATCAAATAACATAATGGATGTGGTTCCATGATTACCTGGTATCACGCACAAGATGTGCAAACAGAAAAATAAGAAACAAGGCCACGTGATGGAATAGAGTCTTTCTTGTAAAATTTTTCTCAAGCTATTGCTTTGTTTTTTTTTTTTAATACATAAGAACAATGGGTCTAAGAGAAACTCAGAGGAGGAGACGGAAGAAAATGGGATGTATGTGGGACATTTAAGTCACCTCTTTGGCAGAGCTACTGCTCTTCCAGACGTAATGACTTCTATAAATTATTGAAACTTCCAGCCTTGTAGTCATGATTTGGTAATAAGTCCAAATGCATTGGGGCATGAGGGAACATCAAAACATTACGCTGAGTGTTAAATGTTATCATCTGAGCCAGAAATTATTTCAGTAAATAACGTCTGTTGAAAATAATTATCCTGCATTGAAGCTGCAAAATGATGAGATATTCTGGAGCAGATTAAATGCAAAGTTCACATTTATTTGGCTTAAGAATTCAAGGATAATCTTAAAGTAAAAGTGGAGTGCGACTAGATGTGGTGTGATTAAAGGGCAGACCCATCTCCGGCTTCTGGCTTGTCAGGTTTATGCGTTCACTTTATTGCACTGGTATGAAGCCTGATCCGAGAGCTCAGATGATACGGACGCTACGGAACTCTGGATATTTAGTCAGAAATTTGCCACTTCGTCCATAAATATCAGTTAATGTACCGAGTTATTTGTGAAATACGTTCCTACTTTGCATTGCAGACTAGAATCGCACCCCTCCCCGTTTTAGCAATCTGCCCAATTAGAATTTAAGGAATTTCTTTTGGATAAGAGCTGTTAAATAAATATTTCCCAAAAAGCAAAATAAAGTACTCTGTGTGTGTCTATATGTGTGTGTGTACACCCAAGTCAGGACTAAAGGAAGCAAAGAGACCCTCATTCTAGGTGCAAATCTAAATGGATGCCAAAAATCTCAGTAATTAAGATAAATAATATTTTAATGTAACATTTTAAAAATCAGTATCAATGCCAAAAAAGTCTATGTGCCAAAGGTAATCTGTATCCTGGGACAGGAAAAGGACATTAGGTTAAGACTAAGAAGATGTGAATGAGGTATGGACTTCAGTTAATCAAAAAAAATCTATGGTGAAAATTGTATTTAAAATTTCAGTAAAGACGATGTGTTTTGCTGATTTTTGCTTTTGCTTCAGAGTTGATTATGGCTTGGCATGGCACTGGTGTGTGTTTGCATATGTATTTATCAACCTTTGTTTTGTTTTGTTTTGTTGTATGTCCAAACAACAAGCGAAAAAAGTAGCTATGATTATTAATGTCTGTATTATACAAAAGTTATTAAACCCTACCAGTGAATACTATTTAGCTATCGGCCAAACTCCCTACACATAGGCAATAGCTCATGTTTTCCTGAACCAATCACATTACATAAAACGTCAATATTTTACACGAAGTACTAAACATAGATGTTGACTGACACGGGAGGGAGTGAAACACTAAACCAGAAATAAAGAGCCCTACGTTCTACTTCTGAGCAAGGGATTTAATTTCACTGGGACTTGGGGTTACCTTTTGTTAAACTGGTTGAATGACAATCTCTAAAGCTCCCCTACTTTTAAGAGTTTATAGAATAGGGATTTTTAAAAATTTATTCTTTTCACTCAGCTACATTTAATTAAGGAAATCATGTCAAACAAAACATTATAACATAAAAGAATAAAAGAATGGGTTTTGCCACTGTTAGTCATTAAATATCTTGAAAATGAGATTGAACGGAGCAGGTTATCAGAGAATCCACGCTTCTTAACATGCAAAAAGATGAATGTTGTATTGCAGCTACAGCTGAAATGGACACATACACTCCTGGCACCCCAAATTCATACTGTAAATGGAATTTCCTTTTAAAAATATGAAAAGAATTATTACCAAGAATTAAAAAAAAAAACCATACTTTTTAATCCATGGTTGATCTCATAATAAATAGTCTTTTAGAATCCAATTCATTTGTAACAATTATTCTATTGGAAAAGTACTTAATGTTCTAAAATGAATACATACATTTGGAAATGTCACCTTTATATGCCATCATTACATTGCAATTAACTTTAGGTGATCTTTTTACAGTGAATTCTATACAGTACTGAAAAATGTTATAAGAATTTCTTTTTTTATTCAATCAAAAACCATATCTTATTTTAGACACTAAGGTCTCTTTTTAAAAGTTTCTCTAATAAACCCATATTTGGCCATATAATCTGCATTTCTAGATTTCACAATGAAATAAAATAAATGACCATCTATCTCCTGTCACCCATTTCTAACAAATAAGTTCAGAATATTTTTGAAAGTTAATATACTATTCAATAGCATGCTGTAGTTCCTATAGGGTATACTCCATACATTACAACTCAGTAGTTAACGGAAATGGGAGATATTAAGATGGAAATTAAATAAAAGGCTTCAGTCAAAAATAATTTCTTAAATGAAGTTTACTACCAAGATACAAAATAAGAGTTCTAAAGAATTTTAGTTAGAGAATTATTAAGAAATTATTTATAAATCAAACGAAATGCTAATGGCATTTTAAATGTATTTTACATTTTTCCTGCAGGGATGATAGAGTGTTATTTTTGTACTTTATTTGAATTTAAAGTCATTTATTTGCCAAATCATCTCCCTCCTTACTTCCCCAAACAGAAAGGTAAATGTGTCTCTACCTATTTGAATGAAAAGTTTTCCCACAAATTCTGTTGAGAAGAGGTCATCAGAAGACTGTAGAAATTATAAAGGATGCAAATGAATGTAGAAGTTTAAGCGAAACAAATATAAAAGTTTAGACAAAGCCAAACAGTCTCAGATCACGCTAGATATTGCGACACTTACCTAGGCTATCTCACTAACCTGCAGTCATGTGACCTCATAAAGAGTAAAATAATTCACACTAATTCAGCATCAGTGTTTACAATCTGATATTGTAACGAATGCCCCTCTTTGTGTGTGTTCCTTCTGGCAATTCCACAAGATGCCTTAAAAAATGAGAAGCCATAGCAGTAACTTGTCAAGCGTCTAAACTGGCAGCCATTTGGTTCCAAGAGCTAGTGAGCCAAAACCGACATCCTGGCTCAAGTTGGTTGCTCTATTGGATCATTCCTTTCATGCTACTCTTTTAAAAAGTTACTGGGTTACCAAATACCACATCATTTTCCAAGATAGTCAAAAAATATTTGAATAGATCTTACGAGCTTTCAGATTGTTGTGGCAGTTCTAGTTAGGGAGTGCTTTCATAGGAAGACATGCAAACAGGTACCGTCACTGCCCATCTCTGCTGGGCAGATGGTGGTGGAGAGGAGGCCTGTCATTTAAATGAGGCTCCATTTTCATCCATATGCACACCGGTTACAAAGCAAAGCTGGGCTACATCTGCCTCATTACTTTCTGGCCTAGGATATGAAAAATGATCCATTAGTCTATGTGGCCACACACCTAGTTCCTTTTTCTAATTCTGTATGTTTCCCTGAAAAGCTGAATTGTGTCATTCGTAATTGTACCACACAGGAAGATTAGATACAGCCCTGTTTACTCTTTGACAATTTAGAACTCAGTTTTACACGATGCATTCATAGGGAAGAATGTAGAAATAGAATTTTCATGTGATTGCACCTCGTTCAGGAAGAATGGTGCTTTGAGAATCCACATATTCTGTATAATGAAAAAAATAAAATAAAATTGCATTTGCGTTTGTTTTCCCCAAACTCCATTTGTGCTTTGGTCTTAAAAAAGATTACTGTCCTGGAAATGATTCATAAAGAATACACTGGTTACTCCATTTTGAAAACATATTACCAAACGCTGACTTCCCTTTGTTGACTACAGCTAATGCTCCCAATACTCCCGCCTTGGGAACCTTGACTTGGAGAAAGTGATTTATTCTGAGAGTCGGCAATGGTTAAAAAATTATATATATAAATGTATACACACATACAGAATCACCAGTAGGATCAACAACTACTTCTTTTCATGCATTCACGCTATAAGACCATTGTCAAAACTAAACAAGAGTTACTGGCCAAAAAGAGAGTGTCCTGGCCTGTACCAGACACAGCTGCAGTTGAGTTGGCCCCAAAGCTAGGCCCCATCTGTAAGGATTGGATTCTTGGTGACACTGGCCAGTCTGATGCCCATTTAAAGAAGCCTGAGAAAGCTAGGCAGACAGATGGTGAATCAGTGCAGTAATGAGGAGAATTTAGCTTATGTTGATGATGTCTTTTGCCTTCCAAGAAGATGTGGCAACCACCATATAAGGCGCCCTAATGGGGCATCTATCACCGACAGGAGTGCAAACATTTGTGCTCACACACAAGGTGTCCTTACACGGCACCATATGTAAACAGAACACGGCATTCACTCCTACGACAAGTAACAATCCACACTGCATACGACGATTACTCAGTGATTCTCATTCCACTGGGTTAGCCCCTACTTCATTCCTCTCTCGGGGAGCTTCTGTTGTTGTTGTTGGTTTTGGTTTCGGTTTTGGTTACGTGGCAGCTCAAGTGAAACCAAAGGTATTAGAAATAACGGGTTACAACCCAATGCAGATGGGCCTTAAGATGGGCTTCTTCCAGAGTCTCCCCGGGAGGGGGGAAGGAACTGAGGCTGGCACCCTGCTAGAGCCCAGGGTGCTGGACGGGTCTGCAGCAGGGGAGGGCAAGTCACTCTCAGGAGTTGGATTTAATCCTAGCTGAAGCTGGAAGGCCCTGATGGGTTCTGACTCTGGCATGACTCTATTTCACATTGTCCGGCTGTCCTTCCACTTGTTGTGTGGAGAATGGGTTGGAAGAGACTAGAAAGGCAACGGCAAGAAAAGAGATTGATGGCTGCATTTTACTGCAGAATGAACGGCCTACCTTGGGGCTGCACTATCAAAACATTTGCAAGACTGCTAATAGGATGGACGGACAGGACGGCCCCAGCCTTGGCTGCCGGCTCCCTCTGGCATGCCTCATTTCTTTATGAAGTCACTTTTTGTGCCTTAAATCTCAGTGCCATGATGATTTATGACCACATGCAATCTTTTAAATTAAGATTTGTTTGATTGTCTGTTTCTATTAAGGTGACCATAATAGCAATTTTCCTTTTCCAAACAAATGTTTTTGCAGACCGCTGCAACTCACGGGTCTGGGTCTGCATCCTGACAATGATTAATTTCTGTCGCTAAATTCTTTAGTTTCTATAACTAATTTAAGATAGCTGCCACTTTTTAATAACTAAAGGATATAAATCCAGTAGTGTATGTTTTCTTAGGTAATTGATAGAACATCTTCATATTAGTGACTATAAATTATGGCTCTGTTACCCCATTCTGTCACTTAGGAAGGCTGTTCAAAGTGCACGCAAGCCAAGCTGTGCCTGTGCAGTGGCGCATACAATTTCTCCTAAATTAAACAACAAATCATAGAGCCAAACACTGTCTGAACCAATAATTTACTTAAGATGTGAGTCAGTCAAAGGAAAAACTCACTGGTCTTGCAATGCTGTTATTTGGTAATTGTGTTGCATGGTTAGCATCAACTAAGTTAAAAGAAATCACTTTCTAGGTATAAATAAGATTGGAAAGGAGGATATCATTTATCTGTTTTATTTAACCAAAAAAAAAAGAGTTTCCAAAATGTCTCCACTTAGTAAACAGAAAACTAAAATCCCTTAAAATTTCTGAGGACAAAAATACTTTTAACCCTGATGACTAATTTCTTCTAAGTGGACGAAATTCCTTTGGGTGCATTCAAACACCACTTCCCTAAAGATACACCCACAGCCATCTATGACCCTTTCCTGAAATGTATTTCTCCGACACCAGCACCAGCCGAAAGCTGAAGTACCAGAATTGAGGCCAAATGTATAAATAAATTTTGGATTCCACCAATGTTGGCTTATGTGTGACATAATTCTGTCTCTCAAACAAACAGTATGAAGAGGGGTTCTAACCAGTCTCAAATGGCATCCAAACCACTTGGAGAGAATGAGGACATCTGTGAGTATTTATACCCACAAAAACATGTCAGTGCCTTCTTAGATCGAGGAATCCCAGCTGCGAATGAATAAGGGTCCCTGACATGATGCCATCAGCCCCTCTCAGCCATCAGCAGCAAGGACAACCTCACAGTAGCACCCTGAATACTTACACACAACTGTAATTGATTACATTTAACTTTATGTGATTCGTAGATAAATGACGACGGCGTGTTTATGCAAAGTGTCTCTGTGAAGAAATGAGACTAATTTTCTTCTTGAATAACTTGCGAAGGCAAAAGAGCAATCACATTGCTGCAAGAATATATGGCAACATGTTCCAACGAGCAGCCGCAGTGATTTCCAAGTTCAGCCAGTCAACTGGCACATGCTAACAGCTGCAGGGAAGATTGCTTTGTGTTGGAACAAAAATGGGTGATCACTTAAAGCAAAAAATTAACACTGCGTTCTGTGTGATAAATCTCTAGCATATCTACTTGACACGCTCAAATAAGATTCTGTGAATGAGAGAACATTGAGAGTCACCATTTTAATGCCAACAAACTTTTTAAAAACGTGGACGATGTTTCTGTTGCTACATGGAATGGCTATCCTGTCAGTGTCTGGGACTCATTCACAAAATGTTTAAAGTGTCAATGATTTAGTTCATTTCATTAAGACACAAGTGGTGGCCAAAGACTTACCTTAAAGGAAGGAACAAATGGCATAAAAGAATCGGGCTGAAAAGGATATTAACATGCATCCAGTCCAAAATCCTCTTTGTCCAGATAAGGAAACTAGGACCAAAATCAAATGATTCCTCAGTGGCAGAAATAAAAGAATTAGACTTGTTCTGAAAGCCACTGTGCCAAAGGAAAGTTTCTGGAAAAATGACACTGAGCATTTTAGGTGACCAGTCAAAAACATTAAGAGGAGTCATTTTCTTTCATCTTCAAAAAAAAAAAATGTAAAAAATTTCTGTTACTATAACCTCGGTGCCAAATGTTCAGATATGTTTAGTGGAAAACTCCAGCATCACTGGAGCCCCCAAACACATGCATCAATCACTGACCCTCAAGATTTCTTTTTAGCCATTTGGTTTTGTTGAAGTAGCAAATTCTGATTTCTGTGTCTGCTGCCTATTATAGGTAGGTCATTGCGAAAGTTTTGAGGTACACAAAAGTCAAGAAATGCAAAATGCGTGGATTGAAACAAACCAAGCCCTCCCAGCAACACCAGTAAACTTAGCAAGATGAAACCTGCACAGGCAAATCGGAAGGGAGTGTGTTTCTTGGAAGTGAAATCATGGACCGTAACATAGTCTATCTCAAAATTTTCCTAGTGACCTACGTATCACGTGGCCAAAATCAGTTTTAATGTATCAAAATATTAAAACTATCCCAAATACTTAAGTAATTCTGATGACACAAATACATAAACTAAGGCCAATGGTTCCCTTCTTTGTTTTTTTGAGAGTAGAGTGGGTAGAGTGCTGGGTAGAGTGCTGTGGTGTCACAGCTCACAGCAACCTCAAACTCTTGGGCTTAAGTGATTCTCTTGCCTCAGCCTCCCAAGTAGCTGGAACTACAGGTGCCTGCCACAATGCCTGGCTATTTTTTTTCTTTTGTTGCTGTCGTCATTGTTACTTTAGCAGGCCCAAGCCGGGTTCGAACCCACCAGCCTCATTGTATGTGGCCAGCTCCCTACCCGCTGACATACAGGCACTGCTCTCTCTTCTATTCACAGTAATTCTTCCACTCCAAACACAGTTTCTGTTTTAGTCAAATCTAACATTGACCTTTCTGATTGTAGATCTTATTCACCAGACAGGGCTAGGAATGCCTTTTGGTTATTTCCCAAATCTTGACAAATTACATACATTATCTCCCTTGAGAATACCCCAAAATATGACATAGGTTTCCAAACTGTCCTGAGAAATGACTTCATTACTAAACAAAATTCTATTATCAACTCAAAGAGACTACATTGAAATGAAAACCGCTCACTGGAGAAGTTAAGAAATGTTAGTTTTAGAAATAGGTACAATAATTTATATTTTGTAATTAAATATTTACATTAGCCCCATTTCTATAGTTTAATTATGAACTCTGAAGCACTGTATTTCTTTTCATGGCTCCCCACGGTCCAGCGTAAAATGAGCTATCTGTATACAGCCTGCACTCAGTAATGGGCGCCAGGCTGCTGACACAATGGTGTGACCCTCCTCTCCGTCCAGCTCTGTCCTCAAGTCTGGAAGTGCATGAAATTAACATTAGGAGTGGGAAGCCACTGACCGGAGCAGGCCTCCTGCACCACTGAGGCAGCGAGGAGGACAGAGCCAAATTACAGCTTAGAGATGTAGTCTGACTTTCATATCGGTAACGGAAGATTCTTATCGTCTTAGACAATCAATTTTCTGTATTTCCCCACTTTCTAGGAAAAAAAAAAGACACATCAAAATGAGTACCAGTGACTGTGGTTGTCCTAAATGAGTATTTTTAAGCCAAAGGTTGCTTTTCCACTCCTTATCCATATCCCAGAATATCAGAAATATTGTACTAGTAATAGTAAAGCAGCTATCAGCAGGGGGTGTGGGTGGTGGTGGCCCATTCAATATATGGCTGCAACGACGTGGGAAGTACCAGGCTAGGTCCAGACAAATCCCTCTACTGACCGGGGTGCACTGCACTCTCCAGGAATGCAGGTTTAAATTGTGCTTCAGCAGGGGGAAGAAGCATCGCCTTTCCCAAGGTCAGAGTCAACACTGATAATAGTGTTAATGTTTAAGCAAATGCATTGACTGCCACGTCTCTGTCAAAGTTAAATCAGTCGTACTCCTGGTAAAATCACATGAAACAAGCATCACATTCCAATTCTGTTGCATTCTGACAGTTTACTGCTCCAGGGCAGTAAGGCAAAAATAAATTCAGTAACCCACAAATTGCTTCCAATTGTAGGAGAACTCCTTAAGTACGCGGTAAGTAGCTCTAAAAGCAGAAATCTGGATTCCAAACGAATTCCAACATGCCTCAAATTGCCTCTTAACATATTTCTTTTGGGAAATGCTTAAGTGCAGAGTGCCGGGGTCTCCTCTCGTTAGCATGGCTTCCTGTGTTCATGCCTGCCTTAACTGAGCCATCGTGAGGTCAGATCCCACAAGTGTGTCACCAGAGGACCCTCGGTGGTGTCATCCTCAGTGCCAGTATATGTAAATATGATACAATTTCAGGGAAATATGACATAATTAGAGGCTATTATTATGCAGCCTTCCATGAGCCCTAATTTGCATGTTTCCCATAAAAGTACACAGCTCACAGTTAGCACACACAAGCTGTCATTTTTTCAATACTATAATTATTACTTGCAAGGCTTGAAAAATATCTCTATCAATTCCAGAAAGAGGTCTGAGAGAGATTACTGCACATGACGATGGAATAATTAACAGTTCTTTCTGCTTTCCAAAAATTTCAGTCACAGCAGCACACATATTAAAAATTTCACAAGGGTATAAATCACGGAGAAGATTTCACATTATTAGGCTTAAGCTTCAACAGTTAAAAAAAATACTTAGGAAAGATTAAGAAGTAATAATGCAATGAAAGATGATTACGTGATTTGAGGCTTAGCATCTCTTATTTATGTTTTTGATTAAGGCATCGGTTTATTTGAAAAGCCTGAGACGGTATGACTCAGATAATGCACTTATCAGAAGGATATTGCCAAGACGATTCTGAATCCACACTTCAAGAACAAGATGTTTCTCTTCAGATTTACCAGAAATAATAAGAAATAATGCAGCTATATCTTTGCAAAGAAATATAGTTTATTATATTTTATCAAAAAATTAAAGCATAGATCTAGGGGTGCAGCTAACGTTATGGTTCTGAGGTAATGCTACGATGAAGTCTAATCAATTGGTATTTAATATGCAATGGTAGTCTCTATTCATAGTTTTTACTATATTCTATGTTATTAGATTTTTATATAATCATTCATGTACCTTCTACTTATCATATGTATTTATATTTACTTTAAGTCAGCTCAGATATCTTCTGGAAAAAAATGAACATTTATAAAAGTATTAGCCTTTAATCTAAAGAAAAAGAAAACAAACCATTCTCAACTAGGGCAGAGTTAGCTTCTCACTAGCAGGGATCTTAATGATTTTGCACCTAGCATGGGGCCCAGGCCTCAATCAAATGTTCCCTGTGCAGAGGTAGGAAGCCTGTGGGCTTGAAGCCACATGTGGGCTTCTGGATCCTTGAGTGTATGAGGCCTTTTGATGGAAGCAAGTTTGGATTCAGTCAAGGGCTCCACCTGGGGAACTGGAGGGCCACATGTAGCCTTGAGGCTGCAGGTTTCCCTGGCTTGATTCTTTACTGGGATTAATAATCTCATACCTTTCAGGATATAAACCCTAGAAAAGTAAATAAATATATTCACCAAACTGTGAGCTATGAGCCTTCAGCACTCATCAACTATAATCATCACTGACTAAACCTTTTTCAAAGTGTGGATTCAATAATTCTACTGGAACTCTGTTGTAAACTCAGAGTTAATCTCAGTCATTCATTCATTCAACAAGTACCTATAAAGGCTTACTGTATACCAGGAACTGTTCAAAGTATATAACAGGAAACCAACCAACTAAATGGACAGCAGGAAACCAATCAACCAAATCTCTTACGTTCTGGTAGGGAGACAGATGAAAAAGAAACCCTGTAAATAAATAAACTATATGACACACTAAATGGGGGAAAAATAAATGAGGAAAAAGTAAAGCAAAGAAAGAAGTCAGAGAGTACTGTGGACTAGGGGGAGTTACAATTTTAAATCTGGTGACCAAAGAAGCCCTCATGTAAGACAACACCTGAAAGATAACTGAGAAAAAGCTTTGCAGGCGGGGAGGAAACAGCACGTGCAAAGGCCCTGAGCTGGGAGCAGGCCTATTGTGTTCTGGAACAGAAAGGAGGTGAGCCAGCTGGGGCCATGGTAGGGGCCTCTGTCCTCTAACAATAGCAACAGCCCCTGGAACCTTGTCAGAAACGCAAATTCTCAGCCTAGGGCTGGGGAGGGGGCTCCAGCCATCCATGTTTTAACAAGCCGCTCCTTGCCCACTTTGTTCCCACCCTCACCAAAGTGTGAGGAGCCTGGACTGAAGCAGAGTGGACCAGGGGAAGGTAACAGGAGATGACAAAGCCAGGGGTCCTGGCATGTTTACTCTTAGGGAGAAGGGAAGTCAGGAGACGCATGGCACTGGAACAGAAATACAAACACACCTATGTAAACACACAAATACAGACAGAAGTAAATAAGTTTTAAAAGGAAAAGAGTTACTAAGATACATCGATACCACAATAGCCAGATTGGGAGATGAAGCCAACTAAAAGAAGCACATTATTTTCAGGAAATTGGGTCTTATATTTGCATTCACCTAACAAAGTTACCCATTTGGGGTTACCTGATTTAAAGCTGATTGCAGTTTATGCATATGGAAGACCTGACATTACCTCCTATCTGTAGTTTGAATTCTAACAAGCAATCACTTTGCTTAAGAAAACTCCTACCTCTCAGTATGGTGGGATGTAAATTCTAAGCAGGTAGAGACTGAGTTTTCTCTAAGTCCTGTAGAAGACATAATTCTGTGTCTTCTGCAGAAAAGCCCCCCTCTATGTCAATAGCCACGATGTATTATGCTTGGTATCGTCCAATGAACTAGTTTCTGTCTAGGGAGAGATGGGATGTGAGTAAGACCAGGAAGAAGAAAGAGGGAAGAAAAGAATAAATTTACCAAAACCCTGAATGGCAGCACTTTGAAACAATTCGTGCAGTGATGAAAATGAGGTTTTATGTAAGAAAACTCTAATGTAATTGCTTTTTGTATATATAAACCTAAAAGGAACACACGCATATGCAATGCATATGAACAGAAAAAAAAGTCAGTTTGGGTTTTTGGAGATGACAACTTCCCTTACATTAATCATGGCAAGTGCCCAAGATGCCCTCTTAACTCTTTCCCACCTTTTCTCTTCAGAGCCAATATATTCCTTTGAATATAGGTCACGGTGCCTCAGGCCTCCTTGCCATTCACAGCCACACATATCACCTGCTTTTTAATCCTGGTCATATTAAACAAGGTGGTTTGGTATAAGCTACCTGAAATGACTGCTACTCATTTATTCATTCACCTCATATTTACTGAAAATTTATATTATGTCATATAAGTTCTTTATCCCTAACAAGATCCTTCTGCATATTTACAGTATAGTTGCTATCAACACAAATTATTACTAACAAAGTTTCTCGTCCAAAATTTGGGTAGTAAAGAAAGAAAGTCCAAGCGGAGGTTATGAGCAGGCAAATGTCATTGACTGAAATGCAGCCTAGAAAGATAGAAGGCCATTAGCTCTTAAATCAACACTAGTCAGTCGATGGAGAGCAGCTTAGTAGCTATGCACTGACGTGACTGTACTGCCAGATCCAACTACTGATCATCTGGGCCACCCAGGTTGGTTCTGGCCAGGGCTGAATGCTTCAGAGGTGGCCCAATAATGGTCCAAGAGCTGTTTGTGCTAACTCTGGAATTTGTTTTCCAGGGGAATTATTGTCTATCAGTGTTCCATGGACTTCATTTCCTGGTAGACATCAGTGTAATATCAGTGTAATATCAGCTGCCATCTTTTACTCTTCTTCCTTCCCTTTTTCCTATGGCCTTCTCTTTTCCAAGTCCAACTTCTATGATCAAATTAGAAGAAAGCAAGTTGGTGAAGGAGAAAGATTAGCCTTTCTCTACTCTTTTCCCAAGTAAACTTTCTCTATCTGATCAGCCTTGGGAATAATAATAATACTGAAAACATGCACCTATGTAGTACTTCCCACCCAGGCACTGTGCTGTGGGAGAATTTATTCAAACATCACAACCACTACTTGGGCTGAGTATTATTACTATTTCCAAGGTACAGGGGAGGAAGCCAAGGCACAGGTAGTTAAAGTAACTTGCCTGAGATCACGTAGCTACTTGGTGGTAGAATCTGATTCCAGTCCAAACTAGGTACAGATCTGTGCTCTTGAACAACGAGTATACCACACCCAGTGTCCTCCACCACCTGTGTGTGTGGAAACTGTTCTCACTGAGTATGGACATCTCTTCCCACATCACACAGTGGACTCATAACCAGATTTGATATTTCAGATAAATCTGCATTTTTGAACACTTACTACAGTGAAAATGTAATACTCCTAAGTATTGACTTGTTAAATACAACTGAGTCAGTGAGAAACTGATGATCTTGATGAACTGATCACTAAAAGATAAAGAACTTTTGCCCTCTAGGCATAAAGAATGCCTTGTTATTTACAAGTACCTCAGAAGAGGCTGGAATTGTTCCCACCAACACGTAGGGAGAGAAATATTTTCCAAAATGCAAACACTCTTCCTTCGATCTTTGTCTTCTCAGAAAAAAAAAAAATATAGGCAATAGTTATTTGAACATGGCAGAAAGTGTTATTAAAGGTAAAATACTTACTAACCAACAAGCAGGAAGCTTTAAGAAGACAAGAATGAATAGAGCAGAGTTCCTGCCTTCCAATGGCTTATACATAGAGATAATAAGACAGGTCACAAATCACAATGCAAAGTGAACTTACAACTAGCATGGTGTAAGTCAGGATGTTAGAAGAAAGAAGAGATGGTATTCAATTGAGTGAAGTCAAAAAAGCTTGTCCCCACCTTTGCCCTCCACCTTTAATTCAGCTGCAATCTTAAGGCCTCTTCCCCTGCCCTTCCACCCATCTGCACGGCCTCAGAACCAGGCCCACTATGAACTTCAGTCTCACAGAACACCAACCATGGTTTTCATTGTTTTTGTAGCAATCCCGGAGGTAGCATTTCCCCAAAATTGCAGAGAAGCATACCCCTCGCTTCTCTCCATATTCAGATGTTGTAAAAGAGTGCCCTTGTGTCCCGCTGGGATTCTTTTCTTCCCTGTCCCATTCAAATACTTCACAAATTATAATTTCAAACTCTACATCTTCAGTGTCAGCATCCCAGGGCAGAGCAGACCTCCTATGTGGCATGATATTCAGCAGGTTGTAACGGTTACTACATGTGGTCCATATGGGTAAATTGAGGGGTACATTTCTTGAACCCCTAAAATCCTGATAGAGTTACTTGCATTGCAGCCCATAGCCTGCTTTTGGATGCCTTAATCTTGGTGAATCCACATTACCACCTAGTGACCCCTGTTTCATGTTCTAGATGTCACCCAGGCTAGAGTTCAGTGGCATCACCCAGTCACTGTAACCTTAAACTCCTAAGGTCCAGGGATCCTCCTGCCTCAGCCTCCCAAGTAGATGGGAATATAGACCCAGCTAATTTTGCTATTTTTTATTTAGAGATAGGGGTCTCTCTATTGCCCAGGGTGGTCTCCAACACCTGGCCTCAAGGGATCCTTCCCTCAGCCTCCCAAAGTGATGGGATTACAGGTGTGTGCCACTGTCCCTGGCTATTCCCCTGTTTCTGAAATCTACCTTTGACAACTTCTGATTCATTAGATGTCTTCTGAGAGCTTCCATCACACTTTCTTAAAGACATCAGACTGGCTATGAAAAAACATTTGCAGGCTTGTCCAGTATCTGTCCACCTCATTTAGCTAAATTTGTGTCTCTGTAATACTGCTTTCTCATCTTGCACTGTCACTTTAACCAGGATTGTTTTAGTATTTCCAGACTAAAGATTACTCTACTTGACAAACTACATGAAAATGGAAAGTGAGGAGCACAAAACCCACGACGTGGATCACTAAGGTTTCAGGAAGAATCCAGCATGTGTGCCCAACCAGCTCACAACAGGAGACCCCAGAAGTCCCCAGGGACCTTCCCCGCACTGGTTCACTCACTCATCACAGCCATCCCTGAATACAGCAGGCTGAGCTCTGACACCTCACTTTGAATTTTTCACCAAGTTCAAGAAAGGATGGAGGGAGAGAGGGAGAGAGGGAAGTATTTAGGAGGGACACATTTCTAAGCGCTCATTCTGCACTGAGGATACAGAGTGTTTCTTCTTCTGATTCTTTTGAGAGGCTCACAGTTTTCAGATAACCCACTATCACCACAACCTAGTGAAATAGGTATTAAAATGGTCACTGTGAAAAGTTAGGAAATCAAAGCTCAGATAAAGCAAGCAACTTGCCCAAAGCCATGTGGCTAGTCCGTGAGCTTTTCACGGTGTCTGCCCTAATCCTTTTAGTGACTAGTGACACTCAAGGTAGATGTAATTAACATGTAATGCAACTAGACAGTGAGCACTTTGTTAAAACACATTCGCGAGGATGGTACTCACCTCCCTTACCCACTGTGGACAACAACTCTCAGGAAGGGTCTGTCTGATTCAGGAAGACAGACTACTTGAGAGTTGTATCCACCATATCATCTGTTAAATGGGTATAATATTTGGTCCTAGCTTGCAGAGTTGTCTTAAAGACTAAGCAAACTAATTCATTTAAAGCACTCTGTATATATCACATATTATTATTGTTAATTTTGATAACTGTAAGAACAATATCTTCACTCAAGATTGTTTCCCTCCATTTTTTATCTTAAAATATTTACTACGGAAAATTTCAAACATGTATTAAAGTAGAAAGAATAACACAATGAACTTTCTCATCCCCAGCTTCAGTGTCTACAAACTCATGAGTGATCTTATTTCACTACAGTCCTACACACACACACACACACACACACACACACACACACAGAGGAATTATTCTTAATCAAATTCTAGGTGTAATTTCATCTGTGAATATTTGTGTATATAACTCTAAGATAGAAGGAGTTATATAAATATAGCCAGAATACTATGATCACATGTAAAATTTTAATATTGTAATAATAATTGCTAAATATTATGCAATACAAAATTGATGTTTATATTTCTTTACCATGCTATAATTTTCTTGCTACAATTTAGATTAGGATCCAAGTAAGTCTTACATTTTGTCACTGCTGTTTCTTATTTACTCTGTAAACTTCTCCTTTTCCTTCTTTTGCTTTCTCTCTTGTAATTTTTTTTGTTGAAGAAACTGGGTCATTTGTTTCAGTTGATAAAATTTCTCATAGAATCTTTGTGCTATAAAACTCACCTCTCTGTGAGTATAAGCAATTCTACTTTTCCTCTCCCCCTCTCAAGGGTAACTTGCCACTTGTTACAATTTATAACTTTGTGTAAAGACAATCGCTTTTGTCTTTTAATCAAAAGTTTACTTAAGAAAAATTCATTTTACTTAGATAAGCAATTATTTAGCATTTGCTATATGTTAGGAACTGTTCTATTTTTTTTCACAAATATTAGTTCATTTAATTACCATAATAGTGCTATTATATCCTTTGAATAAATTTGATGTCTAAGGCTCAGAAAGGTTAGGTAGCTTTCCTAAGGTCACATAGCTTGTAAATAGATGGTTCTATTTAGAAACAGATGTTGGAAGAATATTAAACATTCTTAATCTAACCATTCTTCACAATGTTGCACAGCTATAAAGACACTAGGTCTGGGTTTTATTCCTTGGAACTATTCCACATTTAGTTACATGGCTTTGGGTAGGATACTAAACCTCTCTGATTTCTGGATACACAGTGAACCCTTAATAAACACTAAACATCAGTCTCACCCAGAGAGCCATTTCAAGGGTTAACTATAAAATCCCTTTTTAATAAATTTCACTGTCTAATAAACCTCATCATTTAAAAATGCCGTATACAGACTCCATGAAGTCCCAAATTTTGTGGCAGTTTTCTTCAGTAATCAGATATGAATATTACTTAAGAATCAGCAAATGTTTACTAAGTTGCCACTCCCATGCCCAGCAGGAATTAATTTCAGGATAAGTTAATTTAAGGGACATTAATTGTCATCTAATAAAAAGACATAAAATTTTGTGTTAAAATAGAAGATGGAAAAGCAATTGATACGGTTATAATTATATGCATTTGCTTCAAGTAGAATGACAGAACCTCAGAAACTAAATTTTCTATTTCAGATATTTAATAAAAATAATCTATAGTGTGTGATGGTTGAGAAGTAAGTTAAACAAATTCTGGATTAAAGTTAAACTGAAATCTCAAATTCACATATGAAGTTATTATTGATCTTATTAAGCGTGGGTGTTAGCATTCCCAGAACAATTATCTCTAATAAATTGAAGTGTGTGCTCAGATTACTTTTATAAATTTATAGATTGTCAAAACAATGGGACATAGGGTATTATTCAAAATTCCCTTCAAATTTAGCTTTACAGTAATATAGCAATTTAAAGAACAATGACCCTCTTACCATTCCACATTTTAAGACTTATTTCAAATACTATACATTTTCACAGGTAAGAGAGCACCAGCGAAGTGATAGTCTCTATGTTAAGCTAATCAAGTTTATTTTTTTTCTACTTTTACATTTTTTAGGAACTTAATTCCTTCCTGAACAGGAAAAATAACTTCTAGCTGCACATCTGTCCTTTAAAAACACCACACACTTGTTCAAGAAGAAACCACATGATCTTGACCTTCTGGAAGCCATTCTTACATTCCAATGACCAACCGTCCAGCTTCATTTGTTCCTGCTGGATAGCGCATTCCCCCTTCAGCCTGTGGAGGAAGGAAAGGGAAAAAGCCTTCTCCAGTGTTAACCTGACGCTTTCTCAGATAAAAGAAGTTGAAGAAAAGTCAAAGTCGATGCTAGCGCTAAAATAAGGATTAAAATATTTTCCTCATATGATTTTTTTTTCGTCTGATAATAATTTTATACATCATAGAAATGGCAGGACAAATACATCATACAGGGATGGGGCCAGGATAGCTTCCTTAAAGACTACAGGTCACCAGAAAGATATTGTTGGGTAGTCCCACAGTCCATGGCTAAAAACCACTGCAGTTCAACAACTAAAAATAAACAGGCACCTAAAGGGGTCCACAGGCCTTCAGCAGGCAACTTCCACTGCAGTTAAATGAAAAAAGTCCACTCACAGCCATACACATAGCCACACCCACAGCTGACTACACCCATGGCCACACCCACAGCCACACCCACAGCCACAGAGGACCACACCCATGGCCACACCCACATCCACACACACAGTCACACCTATAGCCATACCCACATCCACACACAGCCACGCCCATGGCCACAGCCACAGAGCCACACAGCCACCCCCAGACCCATAGCCACACACAGGGCCGCACATATGCAAGTGAAAGTGTTCAGAAGTACGTGGGGCCGAAGACCACTTGGGCCAGACAAAACCAAACTGCAACTGCTTCATGATATTGCTGTATTTTTTGGCTATATAAAAGTCACTTTTCTTCAAAAATGATATTCATGACACAAAAAGACTAGGACCTTTAAGTTTTATCTATTTCAAGAACATTGTTAAAATTAGCAGGTTGAGTATGGACTACAAATTAGAGATGGCGAAACTCTTTTGTTTCTTACATAAACATGGGCATGGCGGAAATAGACATGCGCGCAATTTAGTTTTGAGGAACCTAATAGTAAAACTTTTAAACCTCTGCAAAGAAATGGCAGCATGACAAGCTTTGAAAATGTAAAGCACAGAGGAGCAGATGAGGGCAGACCCATGTGTATACACCCCAAGAAAAGTGGTGTTTCATGGTAACGCACCGTGCTCAGGTTTGGGCCACACTCTCTATCTGGCTTTTCATGTTCCTAAGGTTCTTACTCAACCATGCCCCTTCTGCGGTTATGGTCAGATGCTCTGCACTGTCCCCAACTCTGGACGCAGCACATGGAAAACACCCCATCAAGTCACAAGTTCCTCGCAGACAACTAAAACACTCACCATTTGCTGGAAAGTACCATTGCTGTTTGCCTTTTTATGTTAATCCTCATCCCATGTCTTTTGAACAGAGATACATTTCACCAGTTCAGAATACACTAGTACTAATTAAATCAACATGTTCCACGCTGAAGTAATTGCTTGATTCAGTAAAACTCTCAGACCCCTGCAAACAAATGTGAAACTCAAGAAAAATCTTAACAATTATGTCGTCAAAAACTTTCCAAGCTTCTTTATCAAAGACCCCATAGGGCACCAAAGAATACTGGAAGGGGGTGGTTGGTCCCAGGGTCATGGTGGGAGACAAGACCAGCTTCAGGGATTGTGTGGAGTCTTCTGACTCCCATGGCATGAAAATATTTCCCCTACTTAGGGAGTCCATTTTGCGTTTCTCAAATGCCTGGTTTCATCTCTTTGTCTCTAAGAGATCTAATATCCATATGTCTTGCCATAAAATTGGGACTTTGACCCATGATTAACTTGACCTTTTCAAGAAGACTCTGAGGCAGAAGACCAGAGATGCCACTTGGTGGTGAGTACCTGAAGGAACAAGTCTCCCAGTTTTAAAACTCAACAACACATTGAACACAGTCAATTTTCAAACCCAGACCATGCATTTACTAAGCAATGTCAGGCTTCCTAAAGTGACGGCAGCTATTTTGACAGTTAACTGGCCTAAGGTTAAAGAAAGCCGGTATGTATATTTAGCCTTGATACTGAAATCTCTATAAAATTCCTTAGATTCTTATTTACAAGTTCCTACTTCCTTTTTTTTTTTTTAATTCAAGTGGGTATTTAGGAAAAACAGAATATGTGAAGAATGTCCTAGTTTTTCCTGCTTTCATTTGTACATCTGATAAAACATTCTGAAACAAGATCGAAATTCCAGAAGGGAGGAAGGATCAGGGTGGCAGAGGGAGGCTGGTGCAGTTTGTAATCTACATCAGCTGGTCCCTTCATGGGGGCGGCATGAAGGTACAGGACTTCATTAAAGGAGGCTATCTCCTGAAATGAAGCATCTCTGGACATTGGAATGCTGCGGGTTGGTAGATTTCAGTAGCATTTAGGTCCCAGATAAATGATAACATGTAGTGGGAAATCAATTCAGACATGACCTTGAGCTCATTTGGTCTAGTGTTATCTTCAGAAAGGCACTTTTATGTCATAGAGGGACGTTTTTTCAAAATACTCATGTGTAAGTCTTGCCCCTAGATATTTAAAAAAGAGGAGGGGAAGCACCTCATTGTTTCTGATGCTCCTCCCTGCAGAGAGCCCCTTGATCTGGAGCCTGCTTGTTTTAAAGAGGTAGCAGCAAAGGAACAGGCAGTTCAAATCAAGCAACTGATAATCTAATAAATGGAGATAATTTTAACTATTGTTTTAATGGAGAACACATAATTTAGATAGTATAACTAACTTAATGTATCTAATTATTGTAAATAATAGCTTTCAAAAATGACTTACCATCTATTTGCTTAGCAAAGCATTCATTTCCTTTTTTTGGTCCAGAAAAAGAGAATGAAAATCCTAAAATGTCTCTGCCCATTGGCCTAAAAAATGATCAAATGGAGTCATTTGCTAGTCAAATATTCTTTGGCAAAAAAAAAAAAAAAAAAAAAAAAGCAACTAGGATCCAGGGCTTTAGAAACACAATATCATTCAAGTTTTAGGTTCAACTTTTAGGAACTAGAAGTACCGCCCTACAGTGTTTCAAGTAAAACCTGTCTATGATGCTTTCTCCCCAAACACGGTCCCAGGCAAACAGCATTTAAATGATCAGGTGACTTCCAGAAGAAACCACCCAGGATGTCAGTCTGTCCCTTGGGGCTTTCTCACATGCTCAATGCTGACTCCTCTGTAATTCTCTCAAGGCTTAACCCGGCAGGTGGTCCACAGGATTGGGCCTGTGTGGGTCTGTGTCTTTCATAGTATGTAAGGGGAAAGAGTGAATTATTTCCCAGAAACTTAAAATCAAGAGATTTCACACACGAATATCCAGATTAATAGCTTCTTTTTAAGAAGAATTGGAAGCTGTCCCAATTCTAGGCAATCAGTCACAACCGTGGGGGCCAGACAGGTCTCTGAGCTCACTTTGGGCTTTTTCGTCCCCAGACTTCTTCCCTTATCAGCATTACCTTCTTTGAACTTTGTAGATTTTGAGTTTGTAAAACCTGAAGGTCAGTATGTGCGTGCATTATCTTGATCATATCATATCCCCTCTCTTTCCAGCTTCCTTAACTTAAACATTCCTTTCTATGTGTTACATTTTCAGTGTCTTGACTTGCCAGACAACAGAAGTATACATGTTCATACGTACATGTCTGACACTGCTGAAGTCTGAAATACGTACATATATACATGTACAACAGGAAAGGCTGGTGAGAGAATCAGGCTGTTTCATACGCCATTCTGTCCCAGCTGAGGGGCACAAAAGCCCCCTCCAGTTCTATTCTGGTCCCTCTTTGTTTTCTTTCCAAACCTCTCCATTGTGGGACTTCACAACTCCCTTCCAGAACTCCAGTTATTTTACAACTTCATTTCTGAGGATGTTTACTGGAACAAGCAACTTAAATGTATTACTGTCCTGAAAGAAACACCTGCTTTTTATTTGGACTTGCCGTCACAGGAACACTGCCTTTGGTGTTCTGCCAAAGCTACACACAATGGAGGCCAAAGAAATGTGTCCCAAAGAAGTGTCAATACATCTTATAGTCGTCCTGCAACAGCTTGGGATTGAGATGATTAAATTCATAGCTCCAGTAAACAGTGCACACATTACTTCTTGAAGGGAATGGCATGATAATACCTGGAGCGTAAAAAGGGGAAATGAAGTTTAATTAGGTGTTGCCCAGTGAAGTCGTATTAAAAAATCACAGCAAAAGGGGAAAACGGAAAGTCCACTCTGCCCAAGGAGAGGAAGGACATGCTGTCCAGTGTAAAATACCTTGACCAAAAAAAAAATAAAAAGTGTGTATATATATATATATGTGTGTGTGTGTGTGTAAAATAAAGAATATATTTATAACACATTATATGCTGTAATATAACATATGTGAAGTATATATACCACATATGCATTCTAAAGTTAAGCTAACCAAGTTGGGCACAGTGGCTCAATCCTATAATCCCAGTAGTCTGGGAGGCCAGGGTAGGACGATCACTTGAGCTTAGGAGTTCAGGACCCATCTGAGCAAGAGTGAAACCCAGTCTCTAAATTAAAAAAAAAAAAAGTTAAGTTAACCATAAATCAACCTCCTCTTTTTTTTTTTACTTTTGCCAAAATAATGATTTATCATTTTATGTTTTTATACTATAATATTCATAGAGAAGAATTCAAAATCCCACCTAAGACTAGTATATCTCATTCAGTTGATATGAATAAATACAAATACCTTCAAACACAACTATTTGTCTGATGGCAAGAGCATCTTTAAGGGACATTAGGGTTAGACAGTGAGAACTAGGAGAGAAATCCCGTTTTGAGACTAAATACTAAGATCTATGCTTAAAGATTAGTTTTTGAATATAATATATTTAGGTTTCCCTTGATCAAAATGTGAAAACTTCGGTCCCCTTGTCCGAAATGGCCTTGTGAGCTATCATGGTCAATGCCGGAGCCTGTCAGTACATGGCCTCACAAAAAGCTCAGTTAGTAACTACTACATGTATCATACACATAATTCCTCGCTTCCCTGTGCCCAACTAAGTCCCTATGCTCATTCCCCCCAGTTACACTGCCCTTTGTAGCTGGTCAGTGAATAATATAAGTTATTTGTGTAATTGTGCAAATTGTCATTATGGAAAGCAAGACTTTTCTTCTCATTTATGACATTTCAGACATTTCACATTAAGCTAAGGAGGTGACTTTGCAGTGAAATCTTTGGTCAGCATCTTAACTGAATGAATTAAAGGATGTGAAATGGCTAGCATTTGGTCAGCGCTTACTATGACGCTAATTCCAGCAAACACGTCACGCATATTGCAAGGCATTGTCCTATGTGCCTTACATGTATCAACTCATTTAATCTATTCAATGTCCCTGTGTGAGACTGATGATATTATCTTCATTTTACTGATGAGGGAATTGAGATGACAGATGTCGCATGACTCGCCTGGTGTTACGTGCTAGTAGGTGGCACAGCCTGGATTTGGAGAGAGTCAATAGGCCTCTAGAGTCTCTTAACTGTGTGCCAAGAATTATCATAGGACCTTAATCCATATGATTTTATTTACTACTCATTGCTACTGACCTAGAGAAATAATATTAGTCACATTTTTTATGGTTGAAGAAATAAATTCCAAAATGGCGCCCAATGTTGCACTGTTAGAGACCAGGTTTTGAAGCCAGGATTCAAATGCAGGGTCCACAAAATTTTCACTTAGTTATAGTACCTCTGGGAACACATGAAAACAGATAAGGAAGTTTCAGGCTAAAAGAAAACATCAACTACTTGATCTTTCTAGGAAATATATTAACTTCACAATGGTGACCCTTCGGACAAATCTATGGGTAACTGCATACCAGTGAAACTGCCCCTTGAATAGAAAATAATGAGTAGACTGATTTTTAAACTACATTGTAAAATAGACTGTATAATCTCTGAAGCTTTTAAAACTCTGTACCATTTCTTAAATTTTAACAAAATCAATGATGCAGCAATCAACCACACTTGGCACAGTTAGTTCCTATTCAAGAATCTTACCGTTTCCACCTTATTACAGATCTTTCCTCTCTCTTTCTCTTGCAGCTGAGAGGTCACAGTTATAATTCTTAAGCAACACTTATAATTTTTGATGAGTTCTCAGATGATTATAGCTTTATTACAGTAAGCAATAATAGAAATCCCCTCACAGGAAAAAAAAATTATTTCCTATAACAATCAAAAGCCACAACAAAAACCTTCTTGTAAAATTCTGTGTCATTATAATAGCTGTCTCTGACAAGTAAATACCAACTAATCAAAACAAATGTTAATTAGTACCCAGCATTTACTATTCACAGAGACAGGTCATCCTCCGTTAATTATCAGACCAATAACAGAGTATTGATCCCAATTTGTCAACTTGGAAATAATTGAAACCAGGAGAAGAAGAAAATCTTTCAGTAAACAATGGGCTTTCATTTCAGAAGTGCTTAACCAGCTTTGCTATTGTACGTTACCTTCTTCATCAATAAATGCTTTTCATATAATTCTCTCTCTCTCAATCATCCTGGCTTTTTAAAACAAAAATTATGTAGTTTGGTGAGAAGATATAAGGCACATCTATCATTCTGGAAGCCAATATCCAGCCATGATGGAATTAAAAGAGTTAATACTTCTCAGAAGTCATGAACTTGGGCTTCCTCTCCAGGTGCCTCAACCCTGGGACATTGTTCGTTGACTTCATTTTCCATCCATTTAGAAAACGTTTTCTGAGTGCCTCTCATGTGCTTTCTAGACAGAGATCTAATTAACCAGATATAAGCTTTGTATTCAAAGTCTTAATACACAATCCAAAGATACATAAAGCGGTCATCTTTATAGAAAGAGGCAAAACCCATTATTTGCTTGGTCTTAGATTCCTTAGTGACTGTAAGGTCAGTTTTCTATCTAAAGGAAAAAAAGATTCCTTGGCATTTGAAACACAGATCTTAATATATTACCCCTTTCTCAGTTACCATTTCTTCCCAAAACCTTCATAATAATTTTTCAGAGAAATGCAACCCATGAGAACTAAAACCACTTAAGGGATGGCATTATGATGAAACCCACTCTTAAAACAAATAAGGTGTCTTTCACTACACCAAGGAGGGTTCTCTGGGTATCCCAATAGGAATATTTTGTGTTACAGGAGAAAGTTATGTCATAGGGCAAACAAATAACAAAGTTTTAGTTGTAAATATGAGTTAAGATAACAATGAAATGGCTGATTTTACTTAATTTCTGAACCTTTACATTCTGGACTGCCAAACAGGACAAGGATAAGTTGAAAGTTTGAGGAACTGGAATTGACTCCATTTGCTGATAATTAACATTATCCCAGGAATGGCCCTTTCCCATCTGCAGGGAGATGCCAAGGTCATGAACTGCAAAAGCTCAGCAGCCCACCCTAAAACTCGCCTCAAAACAGCTTTTCTGTGATAACCACAAGTGCTCATTTTCTGCCTGAAGTATTTCTATAATTTTACATCCCAGGAAAACATGAATCATCACGGGATTCTGACATAACATTAACCGAAGTGATTCTTGGAGAAGGGAGGAGAGGCTAAAGTAATTGTAATGGTTTCCAAAGTTCTACCTGGAGAATTGGATGGCTAAATGGATTACCCCTTGACTTTTCACCCTGAGACTGTAGTTGGATTCAAGTCCTTACTGGAGGGACTAAAAAATCATTCTGCCCACTGATGTGAGAAAGGCCCAAAGAGAAACGAGAAGGGTGGTCTCGGTCCAGTTGTTCCAGGGCTGTATTTCCAAATCCCCAAACCACAGCGAGCTCTGCAGCAGGTGCCCCCAAGCCCCCCGCTTCTAGGGGAAAAAAAGAAAAGGATAAAGAAACACAAACTCACATTAATGAACTAGGAATCAAACAAATACTCTACCCTAGTAAAACCTTGCTGCAAATCATATATACATTAATTTTAGGGGAAAAAAAGCCTTTGGCTATTTAATCATTGGCATCGTTTGAAACTCTAGGCTGTTAAATTATTAATGCTTTTGTTATAACCTACTTAATATGCTAATCCAGGAAGAGGATAAATTTGTTCAAGTCTTTAAACAAAAATATTTTCATTTTGAAGTGAATTCACTTCAACTGTAAAAGAAATAAAACCTATAAATGTCAAGAGGTAGGGAGCATGGCAGGTCTAACCATGAATGAAATGGAATCAGCTGACATACGAAAGACACACAAAACCTCCCAGTGATGCTAAGGCCATTTTTAAATAAGGAATTAATAGAAGCTAGAATGTTCCAAAAATATACCCTGTTCAATTACAATTTATAACCAGCTCCGCGATTCCTTTAGAGTGAATAATTCATTTGTGTCTTACATTATTTCTCTATATCTGATTTAAAACACTGCTGCTAACAACAGGTGCTTATCCACACAAATTATTCTCCTGATTCTGTCAGAGAACAACTGATTACGAGCATAGAAGGGAGAGATGGTAGGGAGTTAATGTCCGAGCCAGATAGCCTTTAACAAGGCTCCACAAACAAATACCCTTGCAAAACCTATTATTTATTACACTAGGGAAAATAAGACTCGTTCCATCAAAAACAAATCTGAAACTCAGCCAAATAATATCATATTTGTTTTTCATAGTGAAATACACACACTGTCCATGTATGAGCAGACCAAGCGCTCACCTGGAGAAGTAATTCCAGAGTGTTTCTTATAGACTGCAAGAACTCGAGGAAGAGACAGTGATGAAACCAGCAGCCCCGATTTTCTGTAGATGATGTTATTGGGCTCCCCTATTTCAACTTCCATATTTGATTTAATTAGATTAGAGAATTATTAGCAAACCTGCAACACTAACTCATAGCAGTAATATATGAGAGAAATTGCATGACTAGCTGGCACGCCCTGTATGCGAGGAAGATTTTCAAGTATTGCTCCTTTCAAGATGCCTGATTAGGAGTCTGTGATTGCAATCACTAATTCTTTCCTCAAGGGTCACACAATCGTTCAGATGGCCTAGAAATTGCAATTACAGAGCAAAACGAGGGACGCTGGCTGGTGGTCCTTTCTCTGAGACCCAGCCCTCCTTTATAGCGCACTGCGTCCCAAGTAATGGCTTTTCATCAGTTCTCCATTTAAGCGTTGTATTTTATGATTTTGCGTTTCCATTGGAAAAAATCTGATTAGTCCACGAAGCTTTTGGCTGCATGAGTTTTCCCATCATCAAAAGTCTTGTTTTCCAGTTCAAAACCTCAGAATTTCCAGGAGTTTAGAAGTGTCAGTCTGGTCCCCTGGTTGCCACATGTTTACTCAGAAGTGCACAGGTCTGGGCCCTTAACACGTTGATGCCATTGTTTCTTTTCTGTGACAGCTCTTTGCTCTACAAATATAGGAAGTGAAAGAATGAAAAGCTACTCTAAATTCTGTTGGTTGCTATACTATTGGGAAGGGAAGGAGGGAGGGA
>CAUYTI010020994.1:0-15346 GCA_963575145.1 Galago senegalensis
GATGGAGCTGGAGAATGTTCTTCTGAGCAAAGTATCACAAGAATGGAGGAAAAAGTATCCAATGTACACACCCCTATTATGAAACTAATTTATACCTTTTATATGATAGCTATAACCAAACAGCCTAAGAATATGGGGAGGGAGAAGGGAGGGTGAATGGGAGGAGGGAGGGGGTTTGGAGGGATCACTTCTGAGGTTTGTCTTATAGGGGTACAGGTAAATCTTTCTAAGAGTAGAATGTGAACATTTTAAGGCAATAACTGAGAGAATGACATGAAGGCTGTGTTGACCAGTTTGATGGAAGTATTTCAGATTGCATGTGAAAACCCCACACTGTACCCCAGAAGTGCATTAATGTACATAGTTATCATTCAATAAAAAAAAAAAAAACTTAAAAGGCTGTATTTAAAGCACATCAGAGAGAGGTTCAGTGGCAGAGGCTGTAGAAGGATCACCTCATTGAGTCTTCCTCTCCCTCTTCAGGTGGTCTCTGAGGGTCTTCAGAACAAGATGTGAAAAGCACAGATCTAGCAGATCCTAAGGGCTGTTCACACTGAACCACTCTGTGGCAGGGGCTCACTGATGTTTCTGTGCTTCTTTAGCAGAGAGCGGCAGGGCCTTGCAGTGGACATGAAGAACCACTGCCAAGGCCAGATATATGGAAAGAGCAGAGAGCATGTAGTGTTTAGCCCATGGAAGCAGAATTTGAATACTGAGCCCATCTGGCTAAGCAGACCCTGAAGAATGGCTCACATCATTCAAAGATGGAAGGGGCCACTTTTATCCATTTAACATGCTGTTTTATTCCTGAGAAACATGAGGTGCCCCCAAGACAGGTACTTATGTGTTCATGTTGTCATTTAGGGCTTGTCTCCTGTGGTCAGGAATCAAAATGCTGTTTGGTAAAACTGGCACAGGAGGAGCTGTGTTCCTTCAGCTGGTCTTAGTCTCTGGTGCCGGGGGCTGTGAGTGTGGTTATGGGAAGGAAGGACCACTTTCCCGGTTGCTTGGATATTGTTGTCTGGTCAGAGTCGCTTCTTCCTCCAACAGTGGTAGGACTGCAACCTTTTAGGGTGTAATTCCTTCCCACCCCTCCCATTTGATAGAAGAGAAAATGAAAGCTCAGAGAGGTTAAGAGTCTGGAAACAGACTTTTGAACGATGTCAGAAGTAATTTCTCTTCATCTCTCATCTCTGGCTCTTGGCTGTACATTAGCATAAAGCTTTCTGTAGCTGTGAGGATGCAGACAAGCGGCCTCCCTGTGGTTTAAAATGTGGGTGCCAACAGATCTCTCTCATTTTTTTCCCATTATACAGCTTCATCTATGTGGAGAGGTTGCTCTGATCTTCTTTTTCCTGCTTCCAAGATTCCTAAAGAAGGGAATTTATTGGTCCAGCCCATTTCAGGAGCTCACCCCTGGCCAGTAAGCTAAAGCTGGTGGCGTTGGAAGGCAAGGCCGTGACTGCTCCAGTGAGAACAGTATGGGAGGAGTTGGAGAAAGGGGCAATTCCATGAATAAGGAGGGGGCTTATGGGAGAGCGTGGGACAGATAGAACAAGGTGGGTATTTGCTTTAAGAGCCTGTTCCCATCCATGGTGCCTTGCTGTCCCCAAACATCAGTACAGGAGCATATTCATTCATTTGTTAATTACTTTATTTACTCATCTTCCAACTGTTATTTAATGACCATGGAGAAGGTACCTGACATGTTATAACATGTTTCTTGACTTTTGAGTCAAATTAGAATAAAGATAGAGAATAAGGAAGGATGAGATGGCCCTACGCAGAATGGTACAAACTTGCTTTAAATGCCTGATACAACGTGTTGCATCTGGCTATTTGTGTTTACCAGGCTGGATATTCCACCGGGGCAGAAATTCCTATCTTTTTCACTTTCTTGAAATCCTCTGTGTAGATGATTGAGGGGCTGAGAATACTAGCTCCAAAGCCAGACCGCCAGGATTCAAATCATGGCTTCACTGCTTTTTTTCTTCTAGATATCTGATCTTGGGGAAGTTACTTAACTTCTCTATGCATGAGATTTCTTTTCTGTGAAATGGGGAAATTGATGTGTTCCTGCCTTTTACGGCATACAAGTACTAAATGAGTTAATATTTGTAAAATGCTTGAAATAGTGCCCATGGTACTTAATCAGTGCTCAATAAATACTGATTTCTGATGAACTGTTATTCTTCGAAGCAAGAGCATGATAAAACTGATTGGGGGACCTGATTGGCTTTGAGGCTGCTGCAAAGCACATGCTTTCCCTCCCAGGTGGACCAGGACACAGCCTGCACAGCATTCACAGCCAAGGATCCACGCTCTTAGCGTCACACAGAAGGTATTTTTCTTAGCTGCCTGTTCGCCTGGAGGGTAAGAGGCAATGAAGCAATCAAACTCCAAATAAAAGTTACAATAGAATTTTCTTTTCTTCTTAAAGCAATCTTTCAGCTGTAGCATTCTGTGTGGTTTCTGCATAGGGGGTATTGACGTTGTGCCATATTTCATTATATTCAGCACTCCACTTTGTGAACACACAGAGAGAAGGCCCTGCTAATGCCTGGGGGACATGCTCTCTGTATCCAAATGGAGAGTATCCAGGTGGAAATGCTACCTCTGGTAGAGCCTGAGTTACAGCCAAGAGGGATATTTGAGCAGGGCTGGTCTTAAAGACACCTTAGTTTCTTTTTCTTCTTTCTTTCTTTCTTTCTTTCTTTCTTTCTTTCTTTCTTTCTTTCTTTCTTTCTATTTTTTTTTTTTTTTGTAGTTTTTGGCCAGAGCTGGGTTTGAACCCACCACCTCCAGCATTTGGGGCCAGGGCCTTACTTCTTTGAGCCACAGGTGCCTCCCAAGATACTTTAGTCTCTTCACTAGGCAATTGGAACAAAGAGCTGCTATTGGAAATAACCTGCCACCAAATGTAGACTCGAGGACAGTGTTTTTCAAACTTTAAACATACATATGAATCACCTAGGGATCTTGTAAAATTGCAAATTCTGCTCCAGTAAGTCTGGGATAGTCTGGGATGCTGCCTTTCAGACAGGTGCCCAGGTGATGGTGAGGCTGCTGGTCTGTGGAATACACTCTGAGACACAGGATGTATCCTCAATTTTCCAGGCTTATTTACAACTTATTTACTTACTCTGACATTTCTCTCTCAGATAAAGCACTCTGCAGAACTTGATTATTTATTTATTCATGTACTCAACAAATATTTATTGAGCATCAACTCTGCTCCTGAACTGTTAAAACCACCAGCAGCATCCCTGGCCTTGCTAGGTGTCAGTAGCACTCTCTCCCCAAGTTAAAACAACCAAAAATGGCTCTAAACATTACCTGGGATCCCCTGAGTGACAAAATTGGCCCAGGTGAAGAATCACCGGGTCAACTCAAGGTCGGTCAGCTGTGACAACTGAAACTACAACCATATGAGGTATGCTTGTCCAAACATAGTGCTGCATGCACAAAGTGCTTTCACGTGTATGATCTTGTCTGAGCCTTGTCAGGATACCAAGTTTCCCAGACGAAGGGGCTGAAGTTCATGGTGGAACTTCATGAGACTTGAACTCTAGCCTCCTGGGGCCAAGCCCTGAGCTCTGCCCATTATTCCACACTGCCTTCTGGGCATTCTTCTATTTTTGGGTTCCCCACTTTAGCATCTTTCTCTTTCAAGAGCATAATGATTACATAATAGTAATTAGAACATTTCCTCATGCATTTAAAGAGGTGGAATAGTGCAGTGATTAAGAACTCTTTGGAGCCAGCCCGTTTCCCCTACTAACTACCTCATTATTCTACCTCTGTCTTCACATACTCATATATGAAATGGGGATAACACTATGTGCCTCATGGTGTTGTTGTTGCCAGGAGACAGAAGCGTGCCTAAGGCCAATGTCTGCATATGGACTAATGTGTTCCTGCCTTTGTCCCCGCCCCCCCTTTGGCTTTTCTCAATAGAGGATGAGCTCAAGGTGGGCAAACCCTGGGATTTAGCTACTGAGTTTTACACATGGTTTCATTGGTGGCTGCACTCCACCCCCAAACACTTTCAAAGCAGGATCTCATGTTCAACTTTGACTATGACCATGGCTAGGTATGAGGCTGAGTAGAACCTCGGTAATATTGCAATGTAATAAATATTTATCTGATCTTCTTCCCTGGTTCCCAACACAGGGGTCCTGAACTCTTGCAGTTTCCTGAGTGATAGAGGAGGGAGGGTCACCTTTTGTTACTCATAATAAGCCCCTGTCAACCATACCTGAGTTTATGCTGATGAGGTGAATCTTGGGGCGCTAGCTGGCTTCAGGATGGGGGACTGGTTGTTGGAGGAACCAGCTATGTCATGAGAAGGTTAGGACCCTCCAGGAAGGGGAAAGGGGCTAGAGATCAAGTTGACCAAAAATGGCCAATAATTCACAAGTGCAAAGTTACAGAAACAACCCCAGTGCCTTTCAGCCCACGAATAAATTAATCAACTGGTATATATATACCATGAAACACTATTTAGCCATTAAAAAAGATGGGGATTTTGTATCTCTTGTAACAACCTGGAAGGATTTGGAGAAGATTTTCCTAAGTAAAGCATCACAAAAATGGAAAATCAAGCATCCCATATACTGAATACTAAGTTGAACTAATAGATTAACAACCATCTGCTTACATGAGAGAAAAACTCAATTAAATTCAAGAAGTGGGGAAGGGAGGAAGAGAGTTGATATATTCCCACCCAATAGGTACAACGCACAGGTATATGGCATGCTTCCTGATTGAAGAACTCAACTATAACTGGCACTTTTACCTTCCAAATGCCAACAATGTAACCTAATAGTACGTACCCTCATATTAATGTTAAATTAAAAAAAAAAATGACCAGTGAGTCAATCTGTCATGCCTAAGTAATGGAACCTCTACATAAACCCCTAAGTTGAATGGACTCAGAGAGCTTCTGGGTTGGTGAAAGTATCCATGTGCCAGGGGGCCAGCAGCCCCCAACTCCATGGGGATGGAGTTGGACCTCACCCTCTATACCACCACTTCACCTGACTGTTCATTTATATTCTTTATGATAATGCAGTATGAGTAAATAAACTGTCCTGAGCTCTGTGAGTGAGTCTAGAAAATTATTAAACTTAAGGAGAAGGCTGTGGGAACTCTTGATTTATAGCTGACCAGCAAGAAGTACAGGAGACTGGGAACTTGTGACTAGGTCTGCAGTGGCAGCAGTGTCAGGAGACTGAGCCGTCCACCTATGGGATCTAATGCTGATGCCAAGTAGTTAGTGTCAGATTGAGTTGCATCCTTGGACACTGGCCAAGGGTGTTGGGAGAGTTGGATAGTTGGTTGTTGGTGTGGAAAAATCCCACACATTTGATGTCAGAAGAATCGTGAGTTAGAACACATCTCAGCTTCCCACTCTTTCTTTTCAAATTGAAGACTATTGACTTGTAAGTTAGGTCTGGCCTGAATACCATTCCAATAGCAGAGATGAGGTGCAGGCCTGTGGGGCACTCAAAGGCAGAGGAAGAGGGATATTTGGGAAGTGTTCAAAGAGAAAGTGGTAAATAGTGGGCCCTCCCTCAGAGATCCTCTACCCCTATCCTTTAGAAATTCTTAGTCTAGAAAGCATTGATCTCTGGCCAATTAGGTTAGCCTCTTCCTGTTTTCTGGGGGAAGTATGAAGGGGTGTAAGGAGTTGGCATCTTTCTTCTCACAAGATAGGAATGATGGCCCCTCTTTTATGAGCTAAGGAAGAAACGTGGGATAAGGAGAAGGGGCTGCCCTTGACACTTACCTTGGTTTTCAAAAACAAGGAAACTGACCTCATTTTTCTTTTACCTAAGTCACTTTTCATCCCTTTGGCATCTTGTTCTCACTCAGTCAGTCAATCGTTTAATTGCTTCAACCAGGTGGCTGTTGGGGACCACAACTGATCTTGTTTGGACACCCACTGCTTCCAGCAATTATCCATCCCTGTCTCCCCCAGTGGAGCTGTACCATATGCCAGAGTGTGGCATTTGGGGGAACCTAGGACAGGCTTAAGGAGAAGTTTAGATTTAGTGTAATAATCAAGAGCAGTACCTTGTGTAAAATGCTCATGTAGAATACGTGTACCTACAAAAGGCATTTTCATTCTCTTTGTTTTAAATAGCATCTCACTGTTGTTATACATTTCTTTGCATATTTTTACAATTTTAACTTAGTATCCGTGTGACTCTAGTAAGGAATTTTAATGATATTCTAAGTGCAACAGGAAGCTACTGGAAGTTTTTGAACATGGGGATGTGTCTTGTTCTTTAGAAGATTATTTCAGATCAAGGAAACCCAGCAGCATTCTGGATGAAACTCCCCAAGACCCAAGCCCTGCTCACACCTCCAGTTTTCAGTTTCTTGTGCCAACATCTCAGCTTTTCCAGATCCCAGTGCTCACTCCCCTCCCGAATATTCTCACAGTCTTCTGCCACCCAGCTGTCCCCTCCCCAAAGCTCCATCACTCACTCTCCTTTTGTACTTCCTGATAATTCCAATATCTGAAGAACTGATTTCCTTTCAACTCTACTTCTTTGAAGTCTTATTCCTTTGAAATATTTTCACTTCTTTTATTCTTGAGGAAAATTCCTAATGGTGGTTTTCATGAGCATCAGTGACAGGGAATTTACTACTAGCAAATACATCCTGCCAGTATCAGCTTGGTGAGCAAAGAGATATCAGAGTTTTAAAGAATCTTGGAGGTCAGATAAGACCAGGGCAAGAATCCATTCGTTCGGACTATTTAATGGTCAGCAGATTAACACATTCAGGGACTGGAGACTTAACCACATCCAAGGCCAATTCATTACATCATTGGATAGACTAGACTGTTAGACATTTTTCTCATCTTTTGCTCTCTCCTAAAGTGTCACCCTTCTCAATTTCTAATGTATACTTTCAAAATCAGAGTCTTCTCATTTTACCTTCTTAATGTCTCATTATAATTTTCTCCAAACCACAAAGACTGTTTTCTCATAATAGCTCAGTTTTTAATTATTTTTTAGAGCTTTGTTAAGGTATCACTGAAATGCCATAAACTATACATATTTAAAGTGTAGAATTGTATGATTCTTCACTTATCTAGATACCTTTGAAACCATCACCTCAAATAAAATTGTGAATATATCCATCACCTTCAAAAGTTTTCACATGCCCCTTTGTAATATCTTCTTACCCTTTCTTCTCCTATTCCTAGGAAGCCCTACCCTGCTTTCTGTCACTAGTTTGGATTTTCTAGAATTTGAATAGATGGAATCATTGCATCTACATTTTTAAATTCTTTTTTAGTATGGTTACTTTCAGTTAGTATCCTTACTTTGAGATTCATCCTTATTGTTTTGTGTATTGATAGTTCGTTGATTTTTATTGTTGAGTAGAATTCCATTGTATGGATGTACCACAATTGGGTTATCCCTTCACTAGCTGTTTTACCACAAATATCTAAATTGTTTCCATTTTTTGGCTATTACAAATAAAAATTCAATGAACATTTGTGTACAAAGTCTATTTGAATAGACGCTTTTTGGATAAATAAATACTCTGATATTTCTTGGGTAGATAAATTCCTGGGACTGGAATGACTAGATCATAGGGTAGGTATATGTTTAACTTTTTAAGAAGCTGCCAAATTGTTTTCCATTTGGTGATACCACTTTACAATCATACCAGCAGTGTTTGAGAGTTCCAGCCATTCCTCATCCTCACCACTCCTTGATAGGTCTTTTTATTTTTAACCCCTGCTCACTGTTGGTCCTGTGCTCTTAGAATATGGGAGCTGTGTCCTGTGTTTCCTCAAACAAGTATCTATGCTAGCCTGGTCACCATTTTTCATTCTTTGAAACTGTCTGGTTTCAAGACAGTTGAATATGTGCCAAGCCTTGTGTTACTTAGGATTGTTGGATGAGGGCAACCAAGTTGTTCCTAGCAAGCAATTCCAGGACTTAAAATGTGGGTTGTGAAGGATAATCCATTCAGTGAAGGGGAAGTTGGGGTACAGACCAACATGGTGTGTTCCAATCCCACAAGTGGTTCACTGTTGCTTCAGCACAGGCTTCAGTTGGCAAGAACCCAGATGAGACTCCATTATGAAGTCTCAATAATGATATTGAAAACTATTGATACACACAATAAGGATGAATCTCAAAGTAATGATACTAAGTGAAAGCAACCATATGTAAAAAAAGAATACAGACTGTAATGAGTCCACCTATTTATAATTATATGACATGGTTAGATCTATACTTTATAAAGCTCACTTTGACAATGTGGATGGAAAAGATTCTCTTTTTCTTGAGACATAGTTCCTACCACATCCCCTTTTTCTCTCTGTTTATTTATTTTTCTCCTTTAGATCCCTTTAGGTGACTTTGGAGTCTTTCTGTTTCAAACCTTACACATCTTTGGCTTTAAAAATTAAAGTCATTGTAGCTATACTTGGGGCCCAACTGCTATGTTCCGTAGGTAGGAAATGAGGTTTTCAAGGTGGCAGTGCAGAAAGACAAGAAATGTCCTTGATGAAACGGTCTTTGGCTTGGAATGCCATGTCACCTGCCAGAACGCTGCAGGAGTACACTGTCCTGGGGTGTCAATTTGGCAAGGTGCTGAGAAAAACCACCTGAATAATGGAGTAAAATAAGAGGCCAGACCTTGGTCTTTCATTCGTATGTGTGCACAGTGCTGACATTTAGCTGGCACGTATTGGTATGGTTGCATGTCGTTAAACTATTAAAAGACTTCCACATTGGAAAAAAACACCTTCTCTATGACCCCCAGTTATTTGGACCCCCTTGTCCTGCACAAAAGAGGTACCAGGACCCTGCTCTAATGTAACAGCTGGAATCCTTCCTCATTGGTCAGTAAGATAATGGTTGTTATGGTTATTTAATATTATAAATTTATATCATCATCAGAAAATGCAAATTAGCATCCTAATGATTATTCCAGTGTGATTCTGTGTGTATTTATTTATGTATATGTATATAAATATATGTCTATATAGAAGGCTATGCTGGAAGTGGTGTTTACGTATTTAGAAGCACATTAGCATAAATGTTTCACCAATAAACTAGCAGTGTCTGAAGGTAAACCATATCATAGAGAATCACTCAGGCAGATAAAAATAAGCACTTCACCTACAGTTTATATTTTACAGAAACAAGAGATTTGGTGTCAACTTCTAAGTCAGCATCTGAATTTTCAGAGCAGGAACCATTTTCTTTTATCCTGACTAGCAGTTGGTTTGAAGCAACAACTAATTTTTTTTTGCTGTTGTTAACTTCAATATGATTTTCATCACACTTGATTTTTAGACACTGAAATTGCCCATAATTGTGTCTGTCCTATCTCTATGGTAATATAGACAATTATAATGGATTATCCCTTTGTTTTCCTGGTCATTTGTTGATGCCTTTTTTGTTGTAAGGATGTGAAAACATAAGGCAATTTCACCAATTACTGGTAATGTTATTCAGATATTTAATTTATTTTATGCATGCATAATCAGCCATAAATACATTTTAGCTAATGGAGATGACAAGGGTGTAATATAATTTGAGCCCAAACAAATTCAAAATAACATTAAGAAGGAAATACAAAAGCATGGGAAGGAAAGAAATAAGCAACTCAATCTGTCTTTAGTTTCTTTTATGCCAAACCTAATAGGGACCAGGTTTTGGGTTAAAATAAAATGATGAAAGGGCTTAGTAAAGTACATGGTACATAGTAGGTGCTTAATAAATACAGTAGAATCTCTGTAAGTTGACCACCCAAGGGACTAACAAACTGGTCATCACATGGAGGTGGTCAACATAAGGAACTAGGCCTACTGCACTGATAATGTATGTGCGGTGCATGTCCAGGCTATAAAAATCAGGTTAACTTAAGGAGATGATCAATGTAGAGAGGTAGTCAACTTTACTATAACTGTTCCTTTCTCTAGAAACATAGGTGACTATGACAGTGTACTGGTGCTTGCTATGGACTGAATGTTTGTATTTCCCTAAAGATTATATGTTGAAGCCTAACCCCCAATGTAATGGCATTAGGAGGCAGGACCTTGGAGAGGTAATTAGGTCATGAGGATGGAGCCCTCATAAATAAAATTAGTGCCATGTGCAGACACAGCTAGAAATCAGCCTGTCTACAAACCAGGGATTGATCCCTTCCCAGACCCAGGATCTGCTGGTGCCTTGATCTTACATTCTCCATCTTCCAGTACTGTGAGAAATAAATGTGTGCTGTTTTTACCTCCTAGTCTATGATGATTTGTTACAGCAGCCCAAGCTAAGATAGTATTATTTTGTCGGAGCCTGTTCTAAGTCTTCCCTCTGCCCTTCAGCCCAATGGCCAAACCTCAGGTTGTGGAAATAGAGTACTATACAAGCACAGGAGTCTTGGAAGTAAGAGTCAGAACCTGAGTCAAGCAGGAAAAACATGCAAAAATGGAAGCTATTCCCTTTCCCATCCCCAGAATGTGCCCTGAAAACAAACAAAACCAACTGTGACCTCATTTTATCTCTGTGACACATTCTATCTAAGTCCCTCCCTGCTGCAAACTTTATTCACAGGCTACTTTTACACTTTGATTTCTTAAGTTTGCTAATGCCTGGTATTTAAAATCCAGGGAAATTTCTTCTTGTCAGAAAAGACTCCTAGCAGCTGCCCCAATGAAAACCCTTCCTCTTTGAATACTGATTATGCCGGAGAGAAACTCATTTAGCTGCTAATCTGTCTTTAACACCTGCTAATCTCCATTTCTGTTAAAGAGACTATGTAACCTGTCCCTGGCTGTCTCCCAGATAGGGTGGCACCAGGGAACAGGGGGCAACCCATCCTCAAATCTGGATGCAGCTCTTATTTTTATAATTCCAGGAAGGCCCACATTAGATTATTTTAAATTGTAGTTGCCTGGCCCAGAGGAAAAGTGTGTGAGTGAATTACGAAGCAGGTGGCTTCCTCTGTAGGAACTTGTCACCACTTCGTGGCCGCATCGTATTCTCCCTGGCTCAGCAAAACCTACAGGGTCCTGGTAGCTAAGTCTGAAGGTCTTTCATTGCCTTATAATAAGAGAAGAGAGTCACATTTGGATCCCAGAGGGAAGAAAAATGTGGGCATTTGGGATTTTGGTGAGGAAGTCTGGGGTAGCTTGGCAGTTACAGGGGAGGATACAGAAAGTTTTTAAATGTCAAAGGAGCATTTTGCTTACTTATACTTCAAAACAAACGTGGTGGTGGCTGTCCGGGAACTCACCCTCTGCAGCTGCCTTTTTTTTTTTTTTTTTCGTTTGCTTTTTCTTCCACATGCTCTAGAAAGAGGGCCTCAGTGTCTGTCTCTGTCATTGGAAATAGATTCATGTGTTTTAAGCCTGTTGAACAATTGCATGCCTGAGGGGCATTAAATGAGAATCCAGAGCTGCAAAGTGGCATCCTCAGTCATGCATAACCCCCAAAATAAGTAAATGTCTATTTGCCCCTTGACAGTCCTATTCAAGAAAAGCATTTTACATTCTGGCTACGCTTTCCATATCCATGCCACTTGGTGTGGCAACTAGTTCTTTGTTGTTTCCCAAAAAAGAGGGGAGAAGGGTGGCTGAGGGTCTGAGGGCTGAGAAAAGTACACATCCACTTATGATTTTGGTGTTCCCTGTGCCACTGGACCTGATGACTAAATCTTATGATCATTAAGGATAGACCTAAAATAACTGAATACATTGGAAGAAATATCAACGTCTTCACTTCTAGATGTATGCCTTCCAGAATTATGTGGAGAAAAAAAAGAGTGCAGAGCTATCTAGTAGGAAATGACCTGAGGCAGAATTCAAACCTAGGTCTGTCTGGCTTTTGTCTGTCAAAGCTGGTGCCATTAATGTCAACGATGTCATTATGACCATAGAGTTAACACATCATAGATAGGGTGGTTCTGACTGTTGGATAACAGTATGACATCAAGGAAGTCTGGCCGATTACATATTGTAACCGCTCACTTGGTGCTTTGTTTTGTTGGGCAGCAGTCATCTCAAAGCTTTGCAAATATGCACATTCAGATATTATGCACTAGATTTTTAATTACTGAATATTGTACTCTTATGGAATGAAAAATCAAAACATTGAAAAAAATTGCTTTAATCTGAAATAGGTCCTGCACTAGACCTTTGAAACTTCTTTTATTCATTGACATATTATTGACAGACAAGAAAACTCACAGATTTAAAGTGTGAACACTGAAGTTCAACAACTTTTGGTAACTGTGTATACCAGTGTTACCACCACTCAACACAGCCCAGGTCTCTATCCTCCCAGAAGCCCTTCTGTTCCTCGCTGGTCAATTCCTTGCCCATATCCCACTACCTGATTTCTATCAATCAAGGTTAATTTTGTTGTGTATGGGTTCCATTTATATGGTCATTCTTATGCTTTAGATTTTTGCCTGGCTTCTATTGTTTACCATATTGCTTTTGAGATTCATGCACGTTGTTACGTGTATACGTCATTCACTCTTTTTATCACCGAGTGGCATTCCATTGTAAGATTCAGCATTCTCCTGTTGATGGGGATTTATTTCCACTTTCTGGCAATTATCTACATTGCTTCTATGTACATTCTTATACAAGACTTTGGGTAAATGTGTTCTCATTTCTTTTAGGTAAATATGTAGGAGAAAATAGGTGGATCACAAGAGGTATGTCAAACTTCTATAAGAAAGTGCCACATACTCCTAAAAGTGGTAGTAATGCTGTCCTCTTATACCAGCAATGTATGAGAGCTCCAGTTCCACATCCTAGCACCTATTTGACTGTCATTTAAAAAAAATTTTAACCAGCCTACTGGGCATCAAGGGGTTTTTGATTGTAGTTTTTATAGTTTTGTGTTCCCTTGATGACTGATGGCATTGAGTCCTTTTCAGACACCTGTTTGATAATTCACCTGCCTTCTTTTTCATGCATCTGTTCAACTATTTTGTTAATTTAAAAAAATTTTGGTTGTTTTATAAAAAAGTATTAATTCGTAGTTTTTTGTCTCTTCTGAATTCAAGTCTATAAGTCTCACAGAGATTGTAAATATATTTGTCTATTTATTTTATTAATAGCATCTTTTGATGAGCAGAAAATTTTAATTTTGATGAATTCCAAAATTAAAAAAAAAATTTTTATGTGGTTTGTACTTTTATGGTTTGTACTCTACTTTATGGGTCTTGTTCAAAAAATGTTTGTGTACCCAAGGTGATGAAAATATTCTTTTATTTTTTCCCCCAAATGTTATAGTTTTGAGTTTTATGTCTAAGTATGTAATTTATCTGGAATTAATTTTTATGTATGTGGAGAAAAGGTATAATGGTTTATTTTTCCCTATAAAGAATTCAGTTGTTTTATCAGTATTTGTTAAGAATATATTTTTTACTGCCTAGAATTGACTTGTCTTCTTTATGAAAAATCCACTGACAGTATGAATATGGGTTTATTTCTGCAGATTCTATCCTGTTCAATTGATATAGCTTCTATTTTATGATCCTACTATGTGTATTAAACATTCTTGGCTACTGTAGCTTTAGAATAAGACTTGAAATCAGATGATGTCAGTTCTCCAGGCTTGTTTATCTTTCTCAAGATTGTTTTGATTATTTTAGAGCTGTAGATTTGCCATATACATTTTAGGATTATCCTGTGTATTTCTAATATGTAGCCTGGCAGAATTTTGATAAGAATTATGTTGGCGTTACATACCAATTTATGGATAATAAATATCTTAATATTCAGTGTTCTAGTATATGAACATCAATACCTTTTCATTCATTCATATCTTTTAAATTTCTTAGCAATGTTCTGTGGTGTTTAGTAGTTAAGTCTTGCATCTGTTTCATTAGATTTATTCTTAGGTATTTGATATTTGATGTTATTGAAAATTATATTGTTTTGTTATTTTGGAACCACTTCAAAGTTTCTAAAATGTCTTAAGAACAGAACAAAGAAACTACTTCTTGAGGCATTTGAGAGTCAATTCCTGATATGATTGACATCGTACTATTTCCTAATATTTCAACATGCACTTCCTAAGAACAAGGGCATTCCTGATATAGCTACAATACAACCATCAAAATTGTGAAAAATCATATACACATGTACACTCTTAACACACAATCTTCAGACTCTATTCAAGTTTTTTCAGCTGCCCCCAAAATGCTCTTTTTAAGAAAAGCATCTGGTTCAGAATCGTGTGTTATATTTAGTTGTACTGGTCTGAAGCAATTCCTCTGTCTTTCTTTGACTTTCACAACCTGGATAAATTTTAAGATTATTTTGTAGAATTTGAATTTGTCTGATTTTTTTTCCCTTTTGATCAGGTTCCATCTATTCCTCCTTGACAGAAATATCACAGAAGCGAGACAGAGTTCTTATTGTGTTCAATCAAGTGGCACACAGTCTTGGTTTGTTCCATTTCTGATGATGTCTACTTTGATCAATTGATTAGGGTGATGTCTATTAGGCTTCGCACTGTAAATTTACTCTTTCTCCCCTTGTCATAGGCAGTTTGTGTAGTGATAATTTAAAACTGTCTTATTCTTCAGCAAACATTGAATTTACTCATTATCCGTATAGGCTCATGTGTTCATATTTTATTTAGTAAGCTTTAATGCATTCATATCATTCTGTAGATTGCTGAAATTATCCCAGATCTGGCTGACAGGAGCACCTTCAGGCTTGTCTCCTTGTCTTTTTAACATACTCCCTTGTTCTTTGACAATTTCCTTTAATATGTTCCAGGCTCACTTTGTACCATATGCTTTTCTTTCTTTGACCCCAGGACCAGCCATGTATCCAAGAAGTCCTGGCTCCTTTTGTTTCAGAAGGGTATTTAGAAACCAAGGTCTGAGACTTATGTGTGCTCATTATCGTCTCTACATTTGTATCCTCTTCCTTACATCTATATCTTATGTGGATATCTATTTATACTCATTGAAAACTCTGGATTTACAGCAGTATCTTCTATTCCCACACTACAGAGCGTTTCCTAATTTCCCCCCTTTCTATGTTTGCAAACTCTTCACTGACAGTGAGAAAAGTAGCTCCCGTCACCCTCGATGTGTTTGTTTGATTAATCACACAATAGATAACAATCATTAGCCATTGCTGCCATTCCTGCCCAGTGGTGGCTACTCCGGCAATAGGAGTCTTATTTTATCTCTACATTTTCTATTTGGTTCTATATGTCTATTTTTCTATTTTTGTGCCAATACCATGCTGCTATGATCACTGTGGACTTGTAATATAACTTGAAATTTGGTAAAGTGATGCCTCTGGCTTTGTTTTTATTACTAAGAATTGCCT